>OMNM01034626.1:0-11708 GCA_900302745.1 Parablennius parvicornis | reverse complement strand
GTCTTCCCACATTTAGAGAGAACACGCTGATGTTTTTCCTTAATCCGTTTGGAGTGAGAAAAGACTATGCCAGTTTTTCTAATACACACTGTTTAGCTGTTTTAATAGATGCACACTTACTAATGTGCCCACAGAGAGCATGCATTTAATACCTCCAGCATTGTAAAATATCAGGTGTTTCTTTGGATCAGACAGCATGCTATTATCACGTACCACCACTGTGTCATTTGCAGCACATGATAATATCAGGGCAATTTCCTCCCAGAGCAACAAGTCATACATAATTACTTTGAAATAACTTCTGAAGATCGTCTTGTCAGTGAACATGGGATAATGAGGCCTGGCTGAGCCACAAACAGCATATTGATTAGCACCGAGGTTGAAATTGGATTCCCACACACGACCCGGAAACAACACCTCTGCTGTGTTCTGCTGCTTTAAGAGAGCAGACTGCTCCATTAGCTTAGCTACAGCCATTTATCCCAAACATACTTTGGGTCACTTAAACAAGGTGTCCTTCCAAAAATCTAGGATCTCTCAATCTGATATTTGCTTCATTCTCAAGGACACACGTGGGGGATTGTTACTGCTTGTACAGTCAATACTCAGGACTTCCTCTCAAAGAGATCAAGACAATGGAAAGGTCACTTCCTCTCACACACCTGCACTTAACATCACTACATTCAGGTGTTTAGAAGTCACAGGGATGTGTCAAATGAACTCTTTCTACTGGACTAAAGTTGTTTTTAACTGCACATGGTGCCTGATCCCACAGGGCTGGAGCATGCTATTAAGCTGGAATATGCTGGACATCCATGGTGGGAAGTGGTGGTTTTGTTGTTTTGTCTGTTGTGCTCAGTGATAGCCGATAGCACCGAACTCCTTGATGTTATTTCCTCAGATGGCCACAGTGGGCTCTTCAAGGTGAAGCGTTCTGGATTCCACCTGTGAGAAAGCAGATCAAGGCAGCAGTTATCCTGTCTTGAAAAAGGTCACTTGGACAACCCCTGGAGCAAAGCCGGGGGGGGCTTCCTCAGTTCATCCCCGGCTGCAGGGCAGCTCACGGAACCAGGCAGGAGCCACCGCGGGGGTTTACCGCACTGGTATTTATATCACTGGAAGATAGCACAAACCCCTGTCGTGTAATTCACAACTCTAAGACCAAAGTGGGAACTATTTGTGTAAATGATCAGATACATTTAGAGATTTTTAAAGGTACAGCAGGTTTTTCAGTTTGAATCACCAGGCATGAGAGATGAATAGAAAACCACATGATTTGATTCAAGCAAAACATGTAAATCAAAGCTCACTACTTTCCCCCCAATAGCCTGATGCCACTGTCGCTGTACTTATTGAGTCTGCTTCAACACTATGCACCTTCCATTATAGTCACAACAATACTCAGCGGCCTCTTCATTGAATGTGCCATCCTCAGCAAGCCTTCTAAAAATGGCCGCAGCTTCATTATTAATAAGTGACATGGGGACCTCCAGGAGGGGAAGGGTCAACGGCTGAGCTCCAGAGGAGGGGTGATCAAATCTCCACGTCAGTCCGAGGAGAGGACAAAGCTCGACAGTAGAAATAAACCCCCAACTGTCAAAGATGCTTTGATCCATTGGCTGCCACATAGGAAGGGTTTTCGGGAGGTACTCTGGTTGCCTGCTCAGCGCTCTGTAAGCGACATGGTATTGATAATGCTTACCGTATGCGTATTAAAGTGGCACTGCTTACGGGTATGATGAAGAGGATCACTGACACAATCAATCTTGATAGAGTTAAGGAGGCTTCCAGCTCCTCATCACACATCTCGTCTCTGCGAGTGTGAAAGTCTCCACAGAGTGCAGCTCCGGCCCAGCGGCCATCTCTGGCTTCACTAAGACGACTAATAGGCTGCTACCACCGGACATCACATTATGATCGATTGGGATTCTACTGTGCTGTTATATCAAATTCACTGCGATGATGATCCTCTCCTGCAAGTGAAGAATATCTCTGCTGCCTTCTTCCCTCTTGGACATTAAAGACAGTCCTGTTATTATTATCTATCAATATCCCCATATCTTTTTCCTCTCACTGCCTCTCATTCTGCCTTCCCAGCTCAACTTACAGGCCTCTTGTCTTTCCTTTCTTTCTGTCTGTCTCTCATTTTGCCCACCTCCCTCCTCCTCCTCCTCCTCTCTTATGAAACCAGGCTTTCTTATTAAGGCTGAACTCCTGGAACCCCCCCCTCTTCCTCTAGCTGTCGTCACCTCGCCCTCACCTGCTCCCATGGCTTCCTTACAGCCGCCCAATTTCACCAACCTGAGTTTCTGAGTTCCACCTTTGGTGCAGAGAGCCTTCCTCTGGGGATCTCAAAGCAATAATACAGCGTCAGAGGCAAAGACAATAATCAAATCCAATGCACTGGCTGATCTGACTTTGTAACCCCGCTTATTCCTTAATTTATTAGACATGGGAGAGAGGGGCAATTGAGGGATTCAATGTGTGCCTCACCTCTGAGATGCTTTCAGAAGATATATTGTTTATTGCTCTGGGTTTGAAACCTGAAATATGGCCTCCAGCGGATTTGAAAAAGTCTCACTTTGGAGACAACACATTGTTTCTGCTCTTGGTGCTACAGCAGCTTATGTTTCAGATGTTGGACTTGTTGTGAGGGTGGACGCAAGTTGACCAATGATCGAAAAACTTCCCTGTTATTACCAAAACAATATTTTCCTGAAATTCTCACTTAAATGATAAAATGCAATATTGAGGCAGCATTCTAAATATCAAACACCAAACATGTGCTTTCCTTTGCAGTCATGTCAATGAACTGTCTCTTAATTTTGTCAAATGTAAATGTTTTGAGGGATTTTAGATCATTGTTATCAGGTATATCAGCTGTTGCAATATCATTTTTAAAAACGCTTCACTGTTTGACTGATCTCCACCTGTAGTCTCGCTGTAGGACAGCCGTTTGTCAGAATATCATTTTCTTTCACGTGAACTGCTGTTGATTTGCATCACACACTATGGTAAAGTAATTGTAAGAGTGATTTCCATCTTTGTCCATTTATGTCGTTTATAACTGGTAATTCATGTGAAGTTTACATTTGATAAAAAAGTAAAAAAACAAACACACAAAAACGTCCACACCTGAATTTACTGGCTGTATCATGATGACGCTCTGCAGGAAGCCTGATGAAGAACCAATCATTATCATCAGGTGTGTTAAAGCGTCGGCACATTGAGGCCGCAGAAACCAAAGTAGACAGTGAGAAGTTCTCAGGTGGACGGTTGACCTGTGGATCACTGACAATGATCCCTGAACTTCAAGATGATTGTCAAACCTCCCAAACCAGCAGCGTGCATCACTGAGCTGCATGAAGACAACAGACATGGTGGATCTCATATAACGTGCACTGGAAGGAATTTCTCCAGAAAATATCTCAAATGTGCTGGCAGCAGAGACGCCAGCCCTTTCCTGTTATTTTACAGTTTCATGAAACAAATGAAGAGCTGGAACTCATGCTAAATAGTCAATAAACAATTCACAAAGGATATAACTCACACAATCTTTTATTTAAACGGGCAGCGTTAACTTTTCCTGCTCCGGAGACACAGTGGACACCAAGTTGACTCGGGGGCCGAGGCTGTCCAGAGCGTCGGAGTTTACTCCCTTTTCTTACAGCTGCTGAAAAACAGGACACGGGATTCTGTCTTCCAGTTGCACACTTCTTCCTTTTCTTTGCCAGCTACTTTTCCTATACATGCATTTTCTTGCAGGGCAGTTTTGCAACAACACGCTCGCTCCCTTCCGCACCCGGTCAAACCAGCCATTCCCCCCACACCCACACATACACACTCCGATAACAGCAGTGTCAACAAGAAAACTGTTTCTATAAAAATACAATAACATCTAAAACAAGATATATAAAACTGTTAGAAATCCCACATTAAAAAGACAAAGAGATTCAGAGCAGCAAAATAAAAACTGCCAAATAATGTGTGCTGGATGTAAAAGCAATAAACTTTAACTTTAGATTACATGTCACTGACCAAATACAACAAAAGTTTTAACTGTTTCTATGTTATTTTTTATTGTATGTATTATGTCTCATCTTACCATATGGAACTTTACCATGGATCAAACAGCTGGACTGAACACTGAAGCCACAAACAGGAAATAAGGATTTAGTCTGGTGTCTCACCTTCTGTGCACTCAAGAAGCATTTTAAAGTGTCGACAGTATCTACATTTAGTGCTACTATGCAAATATGCATCACTAAGAGCATTTTGAAACTTTGCATCAATAAGATTTGTAAAACACACTTTTACCAGATTTAGAAAAAGTGGATTAATACTGCTGTGAAAACACACACCCGTAAAAACATGTGCAAAGAGGAAAGAGGTAGACTTGTGCTTTACTACAGAATAGTGAGGTACGTGCTTCTGTTGGTGTGAGGAGGTGAGGACAGTCCTGGTTGAGGAGTGAGGAGGTGAGGACAGTCCTGGTTGAGGAGTGAGGAGGTGAGGACAGTCCTGGTTGAGGAGTGAGGAGGTGAGGACAGTCCTGGTTGAGGAGTGAGGAGGTGAGGACAGTCCTGGTTGAGGGGTGAGGAGGTGAGGACAGTCCTGGTTGAGGAGTGAGGAGGTGAGGACAGTCCTGGTTGAGGAGTGAGGAGGTGAGGACAGTCCTGGTTGAGGAGTGAGGAGGTGAGGACAGTCCTGGTTGAGGAGTGAGGAGGTGAGGACAGTCCTGGTTGAGGAGTGAGGAGGTGAGGACAGTCCTGGTTGAGGGGTGAGGAGGTGAGGACAGTCCTGGTTGAGGGGTGAGGAGGTGAGGACAGTCCTGGTTGAGGAGTGAGGAGGTGAGGACAGTCCTGGTTGAGGGGTGAGGAGGTGAGGACAGTCCTGGTTGAGGGGTGAGGAGGTGAGGACAGTCCTGGTTGAGGGGTGAGGAGGTGAGGACAGTCCTGGTTGAAGGAGGACTCTTCTCAGTCAGGAAGAGATCGTCACCATGCTGGTTGCTGTTCCAGTGTTGCCTCTCTAAAAGAACAACAAACACAATACTAATAATATTAATAAACTCAGAGATGTATATAACATGCATGCTTCTAAAGCTCTCTTTGGTTTAGTGTTTGTTGGGAGCAAGAGGTCAGAGAGCTCACTGACCGATATGAAGGCCCATTAAAAAGTAGGTGGAGCATCTTGCTGCTCTCCTTGGAGGCAACCTTCCCTCAGATGACCTTTGATCTCTCTCTGGATTGATCCCAATGAAGCACATGAAATCAGAATGATGTGATCACTGACTGAATGTTCACCTTTCTTTATCTTGGAACTATTTTATCTGCTGAACATTGCACTGGAGCCACATCACAAACACCTCAACTGAAGCTTCCAGGCAGTGTGATCTGAGAAAGTATTTTCAAGATGCAGGCCAGGAACATCAAGCTGTAGGATTACTCAGTATTTAGTTGTATCCTCTTGGCAAGAAAGAAAGATCAATTAGTTTTTAATGACCTAGTGTTTTGTAGATGCACAATCCAAAAGCTGAAGAGAAAGCAGGACTTCCTGTTCATGTGTAGCAGCACATGTCTGCAATACGGTGGCCATGCAGACAACTTTCCCTCTTGAGTTTTGCACACAGCAATTTCAGGAAATACTGTAGTTTGCTGTCATTTATCACATTACATACTGTTGTAGGTCTGTGCGCTGTTGTTTCACGTTGACCAAACTACTGTACAAAACTGTAATAAGTTAATACAGTATATTACTGTAATTTATCACATTACATACTGTTGTAGGTCGGTGCGCTGTTGTTTCACGTTGAACGGCCCACAATGCATTGCAAACTACAGTACAAAACTGTATTAAGTTAAAACAAGATATTACTGCTGGAAACTGGCCGTTAATTTACAGCAGTTGCTTACAGTGTGCACACATCTATGTAAAGCTGATGAAGGAGAGTTTAATAAGAAATACTGTTGAGTAGCTTCTGGGAGGCCTGTCTCAATGTGTTTCTCTGGTTTGGAAAATACATTAGTTTGTACTACAAAGATCAACTACTAAGAACTAAGATTTTGAAATTAAATCATGTTTGTGTGAACTTCTCATGTCATCTAGGTACGTGGACGCTGAACCAAGTGTCGTCTTGTTTGGATATGAATACATGAATGAGCTGTGTAACCATTGTGCTCCTGTGTCTGTGCTGAAGCACCAGAAGGAAGAAGCCATGGAGCATGTCTGCTAGCATTCGGCGGAGGACGACTTCCAGAGAGAAAATATCCTTGAGTCAATATTCACTATCAGGCAGGTAATGTGATGCCATGGTAATGTAGGTCATTGAGGGACTGAGTGGGAATCTCTCTGGTTTCCGTCTGACAACACGGCAGCTTGTCTCACGTCACATGTACATTCTACATTTCTATTAGCAGGGGCCAACATGTTTTGTTTGATTGAAACAAACAAACTTGTCAGTTAATGAAAGCTAAAGACAAGAAAACATATCAATTCCTTGTTCTATAACTTCACTATTCTGATTTATACATAACTGATCCTCACAGTGTGAGCGTGATGTGATTTACAGCAGCAGGTCTCGGTGAACTTAATAGTTCAGAAAGTCAAGACCTGAAGAGTAGACACAGAAATATTATGGAAATCTGGGGCACACACGGTAGCCGGTCAGATTAATAGTTAAACTAAATGGTAGGTTCAGATGTTCGGGAGCTAATATCTACCATCACAGAAATTGAGACGGACCTGATATTTAGCCAAACACAGGAGGCTCCTCAGCCGGAGCAATCATGTAATGCACTTAGTCTCTGCAGAGAAACTATGAGAGGTACTGGCTGGCATCCAGTCAGGCAGCTCCGTTTGTTGAAACACAGATGGGATTAATGATACATCAATACTCACTATTTATTCATATGCGTCTGGTCTCTCTCATCTCCCAGTATGTACAGATTTGTTTTTCAATAGATCTTGGCTGCTCCAGAGAGACTGAACTGCATCCATCAGTGTGGAGACAGACCGAACCTCCAAGAAAAGTCCTGCTTTACCACAAAGCTCAAATCTTTGTCCAATGCAATAATACGATTAGAAAATCCACTGTACAGCAGATTAAATATATGCCTTGTTGTCGGCAGCCAAAACTGTTCACACTAAATCAAACTTTGTCCGTCAACGGTCTGATTCCAGTAAAGCCCAGTCAGATTCCTTTTACGGATCCAGACTTAATGTTTACATGCTATAAAGCAGCACAATGGTGCCAAAGCTCTGTCAAGATAAAATGAACTCCGTAAATCTTCTTTTATACCCACTTTCCAGCCGTCACCATTAGTGTGTGAGTGTGTGTGAACGTGACCAACAATGTGAAGCACACACTGCTGAAACAGTGAAAGACACAGAATGCAGTCACTTCACAGACACACACACACACACACACACACACACACACACACAGATAGGACAGATTGTGCACCTTGTATGACAGCAGACATACAAGATGAATGGGTGAATCCAGGAGAGGCTGACTTGACACCTACAGCGTGAGAGGACAGAGAACACTGTTGCCGAGGTCTTTGTAAAGAGGCAGGTTACACGAGTTCATAATTCAAAGAGACATTTTCCTGGGAACATCCTGAAACGGGGGCTTTGAAACCTGTTTTCAGTGCAGTAGCAGGACATTTTCATGTTTTCACGCTCACAGAGATAATGGTCAATACATTGGGAGTATCGTAGCTGGACTGCAAACATTTCCAGAACTTGTACGTCTTCATTCCAGAGATGTCAAAACTACACTGAAAGAAGAAATTACATGAAAATACTTGGACCGAACATCTAATGAAGTTATTCCAACATAGTCTAATTTACTGACTGACGTTCTAACAACTTGATTCATTTAGATGTTCCTGATTGAAGCACCTCCAGCTGGTCCAACTATTGCCTGTCAATGGTCTCTTGCTTGTGTCAAACATGATTTGTGTCTGTCATTCATGTGCAGGTTTGTTTACACGTCTGATAGTCAGAATCACTGGTCCTCTGTCTGGATGGTGCAATTCAGTTGGATGTTTTAGTTTTTTTAATGATAACTATCCAAAAAGACACAGACTGTACAAAGGTACAGACCCTGATCGGAGTATTGGGGAGGTAGAAAGAGAGGCAGAGAGGCGGGGGGGATAATAGAGATGAAAGGATAGAACAGATAGAACAACAAGAAGAACTTGATTCATTTGGATGTTACAAATTAAAGCAATTCACTTCAGTTGGTCCGACTATTTTCTTTTTTCAATGTAAAAAAATGACAAAACATGGAATTGGCATCATGATCTCATTGTTTATATGAAACTTATGAGTTCTGTTAACAAGATATGACGTCTTAATTCAATTTAGGTCTGTATTTTTATGAATAAACACCGGCCAGTCCATCATCATTTTTGAGTTTAGGACCCACGTGTCTCATAAATGTCTCTGCTGTCTTCACCTGTTGGAAAAGGCGACTTATCAGCGGGCTGAAGAAAACTGGTACATTTTTCACCAGATTTTTCTGCAACTCCTACTTGAAATAAATATCTTGGTCAGGTAAGTTGCTTTTTCAATGATTTTTGTACCGTTAAGTAGCTTTTTATTAACAGTAGCCACTGTAGAGCTAAAGTCAACTAAAGATATGTCACGCCAGTGTTTGGGACTTGGCTGGGATCACCATTGGGCGGACCGAGTCTGGACTCAGACGCTATCCCATCCGGACCCGAACTGACGTTCAGCCAAAGCAAAATTACAATTTGAAGCAGGAGGGTGCTTCTTTTTGAGCCGGACCAGCTATTCCAGTATTTACGGTAATAGAAAGCCTGGCGGACTCTTTGGCGCAGCTTTTTGTAGTCTTTACGGTAATAGTTTAGTGGATGAGGAAACGCACAGACCAACTGCATGCGAGTTAAGCTGTCACATGTGACACAACGCATTCAATCAAACGATAGACATACGATCATTAGATGCCTTTATCGTGTCAAATACAAATACCCGTATCATGGACTGAGGTTTCCTTTCAGAGCAATGCTGAGAAAGATTCACTGCTGGGCTCTCCCAGCTTTCCTTAACTTATTTGTCTATAAAATATGGATATAGTTGCTCGCTCTGTGTTGGCCCACCGAGGAGACCCAACCAACATGGCGACGATGTTGTTTTCACCTTACAGTGTATATACAGGCGTCTATGTATTATGTCTATTAAACATTTTGTCCTCAAGTAAACTACTTCATGTAAAATAAGAGTCTGACACCTCAGAAACAGACGTCTACTGCACTGCCATCACTCTGTTACTACCGTTTCCATGGTTACCATGGTCACTGGAACTCCTCATCATTACAAGAGAAAGTTTGTGGGACGAGTGTGTAAATGAATGTATTGTACTGCAATACCAAAATGTACGAAAATCATCAACGGTATAGGAGACTGAGTATTAGTCTTTTGAAAACAAGGCTGGAGAGATAGAGAACACACAACGTAGGTGTGACAAATGTCACTGACCTTTAAGTATAATGTGTAGCGTAAGCTGCTGTGCTGCTGACGTCGGAAAGAACATCAGAACACGGAACAAGACTAACCGGAAATCACAGTTTTGTTGGGACTTGCTATTAAAATATAATATCAACTTCAAACATTCTCACAGCAATAATGCTTTTTTTTTTTTTTTTTTTTTTTTTTTTTGCAGGATTAAACACACGGTCAAAAAACAGCTCCCTTCTCTGGTAACCTGAGGTCTGGTTTTCAATGGAATAATGGAATTCATTATTTAAGAAATATAAGTAAGTCTCCCTCCCACTTTGGCAATGCTAACATTTCACCACCACAGTGGATCGTCTTGCAAGTTTGTCATTTTTGACTACTTTCATGGTAATGCAATCGTCAATTGAACAAGTGTCTATATTTGTGTTTAAAATAATCACGTTGTGTGAGAACTTCTAAACAGTTTTCCTGTGAAGCAAATTTACTGGATAAGACACTTGACGTGGAAGCTGTTAGGAAGAGTTTGCTCATTGTAAGAAGTGTTCTTTGAGTTTCGGGGGGCAGATGTGTCAGTGGACTGGAAGTGCAACTTGTGTTCTGCAAATATTGAGGGATTATTCAAGAAGTAGTCCTCTGCCATGTCAGGATGACGACTGTATTTGTATTTGTACTGTTCTTAGTCTGCCCATCCTCTAATGTTTGTTAGAATAAACCTGATTTTCCCAGGTGTTTGTCCAGTTTGACCGACTCATGACGGCGTTGTGCAGGCAGGAGCATCGCAGACAGCCGTGACCGCGGAGGCACTGCGGGAGGTCGTTATCACTGATCTGAAGGTATGCTCAGGATCAACGTGTTATCAGCGCATTATGTCCACGTTTGCTGCACAAAACCAGAACTGTCATCTTAATGCAAAAATATGGATATTTTAAAGGGCATTTTAAATATAAGCTATATATGTTAAACAGAGGATATATAGACTTAACAATAATCATACTGCATCCCCAGCAGCCATCACTTCTGAGCCACTGTCAGTGTGTGCCGCTGTCTTCACCTCAGAGGACCTGCCCTCGGCTGGTTTTCTTGTCTCTGCCGTTCCATTCACATATCGCTTGTTAGTTTTCAATCAAGGAAGAACATGATGCCAATATTCAACGCTGTCTGTCCCTTTGTGCGCTTCCTGTTTACCTGTTGGAGGAAGGCATGGAGCTTTTCAAGACCTGCAATGTTAGAACTGTGAATGTCCAGCAATTTGCATCATCAGAAATGATGACCATAAAGTCCCGTATGTGTCAGGTCCACCTTAATCCAATATTTTAATAAATATAAAGACTTGTGGATTACCTCCACCACTGAGGCTATGTTGTTACTCAATGGTTTGCCTGGCTGTGAACAATTGATTTGAATTTGGTGGTGAAGTCCAAATCCTGAAAGCTGTTTGTAGTTGTAATCATGCTGCAGAACTTTGACTTGATACTTTGCTTCTTCAATCTCTTTGTGACTTTTGTTTGTTTTGCAGCAGGAGGAGGAGTTGATGTTTGTGATTTGCCTGTTGCTCTCATCACTATTGGCGACATCTTCAGCCCCTGAAGGGGTCAGATTGATTAAGCTTACACTCCAGAACTTGTAATAAATTAAAAAAAAAAAAAGAAAGAAAAAGATTTTCAATGCTGCTTTTAATTGGTGGGATTTAAATATGATTTAAAAGTTAAATTAAAGGTGAGCAGAGATTCATTAATATACCTTCAATTATTAATTAATATTATGTATGAATTGTAGATTTTGGGTCTGAGAATAACTTTGAGACCACGCTGTGTGCATGACACAGGGCTAACGCTAAATATTGGATGTGTTTGATCATGTGGCCCTCAGGCAGTAGGAACAGGCAGGATTCTGTCGTACCACTGCCACTGCATGGGCTTCGTCATTGTCTGTGAACACGGTTCTCTGTACAACCCAAGATGCAAGCTGGAGTTAATGCTGGAGACGTGAAGGAGCTTGTCGAAGACGGACTGAGAGGCCGTCCACGCCAGGACGCCGGTTCACGTGAAGGAGATGTTTTTGGCCTATCATCCATAGGGGGCGGGGCTTTAGGAGCCTATCATCCGCAGGGGGCGGGGTTTTAGGAGCCTGTCATCCACGGGGGCGGGGTTTTAGGAGCCTATCATCCACAGGGGGCGGGGTTTTAGGAGCCTATCATCCACAGGGGGCGGGGTTCTAGGAGC
>OMNM01034625.1:28372-44649 GCA_900302745.1 Parablennius parvicornis | reverse complement strand
CGGCTGTGTGGTCCTCGACACTGAGAAACAACAAAAAAATGCCCAACCTCACACACACACACACACACACACTACTTCCATCAGAAATATCTCTCCCATGTATGGCAAATAATTTTTTTTTTTTCATGTACAGAGGACACCATGTATTTTATACCGCAAATTATTTGCCAAGTGCCAAGATTTGAAGTCTCTTTTTTAGCCTTTAGCGATAATTTTGCTTGTTTTAAAAGTTATTTACTTATTTTTCTTGCTGCTGCTGCTGCAGTTGTCTTCCTTTAAAATGTACCTTATCCTTATTTGCGTAATTTAAAAGCATAAAAAAATACATATTTAGTCGCCTATTAATCTGAAAACACTGTTCTTTTTTTTTTATCCTTTTAGTTAATTATAGATTGGGAGACCAGCAAGGTAAGCTTTTCATTGTACAGTGTAATTATCTATTTCAGGGGCACATATGACAATAAATATCCTGAATGTTGAATACGGTTGAAGTCTGGTTGAACCCTGGATTGGTTGCCAGACAAACACAGAGAGAAAGAAACAACGAAGAGTACCTCCAGGAAACAACTGCACAGACAGTGACAATATGGAATCTCCACCCTGAACAGCCTCCGAGCACATGCTTCAACCAGTGAAAGAACAAACCATAATACCTTGATGAAGCAATGAATGGTTCTATTTAAGCATTTGAAAGTTTATCAGATCAGAGTTATTTTACTGGATAACTGCGGAGCCCTGGTTACACATGTTACTGTGTATATCTGCTTGTACATTCCCTTTATTACTTTGAAGGGTTTTCCATTTTGGGAGTCATGGATGTAATGATTTGTTTGATATTGTTTTTTCCTACAGTCTTTGAATGGGCCATGCACCGTTCTGGTCACTGATAGGAGGGGCAGGTGTCAATCAAGAGGGAAACAGACAACAACAAGCCTCTTGCTGAGGTGAAAACCTTCTCTGTTTAATTGTAGCTTGACCCCCTCTTCAACAATAACACAACACAGTTTTTGTCTGTAACTTTAAGTCAAAATGCAACAACGTCAGAAATGCACACGTTACACCAGGAGCAACCTTATTGAGGTCCTAATTCACTGTGTGAATTAGAGTAATTGCATGTGAAAAGTAGTGAGTGGCTGCAGAGGCCAGGGACCAGCGGAAGGACGTGTGCTACAATAGATGTTAAGCACCAGTATATGTACAGGGCAAGCAGCAATTACAGGGGAATAAATGCTGAAGCACCAATGAGGAGTACACACAGAATGTCCAGTAATGTTCTCATGCTCATCTCAAGCTGAGAGGTAATTCTGCTGCCTAGCATTGAACAAAATGTACAAAACCTCCCTGCTCTAATATTCAGAGAACATGATTTTTTGTTTGTTTGTTTTGACTATAAATAATCTCATCAAGAAAGAAAAGACTTAAATACTGTTGCCTCCATGACTACTCCATCACTCCTCCATCTCTTGTGAATAAGACATGAGATACTTGATTTCTTTAATTTAATTTCTTGCAGTTCTTCCTTCGAGTTTTTAGTAAATGATTTTTTCAAACCCCAACAAAAAAAAAAAAGAAAGTGATTACTTTCTTCTAATGAGCCAAAAGAAACACAAATTCTAATTTATCTAAGACACAAAATCAATGGTGTTAGCTCACAATTATACACGTGTTTCAATTGTGACTTTGTTACAACGTAGCTCAGGAAGAGCATCACAGAGGAACCAAGAATATCTAATCTCGGTTTTACATGTTTTAAGACTCCACTGCCTTAGGAGAGAGTTGGAATAAATGTTTTTTTTTCTTTTAACCTTTTTTGATTGTTAGCTGCACTCCAATATCAGAGGGAGAAACGGCCCTGGTAGTAGATATTACGAAAAACTAATCGTCATTATATTTAAATAGTTAATAATAGTTAAAATATTATCAAGTAAAAAGCACATTTTGAAACTTTCACTTAACTGAGGCATGAACTTTCACCTTGAAGGTATACCCTGTGAAAAATAGGGAAATGCTTCTGTTAGATTCTAAAAGAATTGAACTATTCTGCATGTTCAAAGCTGTGGCTGACTAAGAACAACAGAGATATTTAAGAGTTTAACAATTATTTATTTAACAAAACATTCTTACCACGTAGCAGATTCACGCAGGCACTGATAAGTGCTCTCCAACATTTAAGATTATGAAAGAGGAAGTTCACAGAGAGACACAGAGTTTTAAACCAGAGAGGCGGGCTTCTCCCATCCGGACCCCCCTGTGACCTGCCTGCTATGACCCCTGACCACTCTGACCAATCACTCTGTCCTCTCATCTTCTCTGTCCTCTGACCATTCTGCTAACACTCAAGTTTCTGCCTGGCTGCAGCCTCTTCCTTATTAACATTTCAAAACCCTTTTGTTTCAAGTGTCACTCAAACCAAGATGGTCAAAGCACATGGTAAACTGTAAATCTTACTGCTCTTAAATTGGTCACTGAAAATAGCAGATTACACAAGTAGTCATTTATTGTTTCCAAAACGATTCAGGTTTTGTCAAATTTACAATTCTAAGCACAAATATTGGTATTTGTCTTCATTTCTTAATAAGTTAAGGACAGAGTAACGTAAAAAAGATTCACTATGCCATCATGTGGTACGACTTGGTATTACATTGTTAGCAAGAAAATCCCTGGAGTTTTAATGTTCTCCCTGTGCATGCATGGGTTTTCTCTTGTTACTCAGATTTCTTCCTACAGTTCTGTCACTCTGAGGATTTCCTTTGATGAACTCTGGACATGTCCACAGTGCGTTCTGTCTTTACCCATCACCAGCTGCGATGACTTCAATCCCCAAAGACACTGAGTTGGTCAGCGCTGTCCACAGAATGTGGATTACTGAGCAGAACCACTTCTTAGAGTTTAGCCACGTCTTATGTGATATCCAGTACTTGAGAAAGTTGGCACATAACTTGGTCTTGAAGACTTTTCCTGCTTTTGATAGGGCATTTAAAAAAAAAACAGTTCAAGAGGAAACGGGAGCATCAGTTGGGTGCTGCGCTTTTGCGAGTTTCATTTAGAATGAAGGTCTGATGGATGATAAATGACTCATTAATCACACTTTTATGGCTGTGGATTAACTAGAAGGTCTTGGAGAAAGTGCTGTGTTTTTGGCTTGGATTGAAAACCTTCTGGGACCAGTGCGGCTGCCCTGACATTGCTATACATCAGCAAAAAAGTAAGCTATTGATTATAATTCTACCCATTTGGTTTCAGAGATAGAAGAAATGCATGCACAGCCAGAACAACAGTGATGGTGTTGAAGCGTGTAATGCAGCTCTCCACAAAGCCTCCGGGCCATAGTGCTGCAAACCAAGAGTACTCCTTTTAGTCACAATCTCACCGGTCCTATGACAACTGTGGTTTCCTAAAATCAATCAATGTAAGAAAAATGATTGCAAAGTGTGAGGAAATGTATTTAGGGGGTTGCAAATGAGACAATCAAAGTCCATGAGGCAGGTTATAGATTCCTGTAGCCAGACAAGAGATTACACAAATACAAAGTATCTACAATGGTCAAAGATGGAAAGCAAATGATATGATCTAATTAGGTGCAGTGATGACAGATTATAAACTATAGTAAGTAGAATAATAAAGCGCATATTATAATAAAAAAGTAATAAAAAAACAACTTTCAAAACAAAAGAATATACAAGATCACTTTACAAAAGGTGTGGTGGAGGCATTTGTTTTAGCTTTGGGAAATACTGAAGCTTTCAGCAGCCGAGCCCTCAAGACAAACTCTTTCAAACGCCTTTGATTTATGGCTTCTTCCTCCAAAATCATCCACAGGCTGACGTTAGAGGGACAATTCAGTGACACTGAGGAACTCCGCTGGCCAAAAACTAATGCAAGAAGGTGAAATACTTATACATACAGCAGAAATGCAAATCACTGGTTCTTCAATAACACAATGAGGGCGTCGGCCTGACAAACAGCAGCACCATCCTGATATCTAACCCTAGCCCTGCCCTCGATCTCTTCCAGGGTCAAACTGAGATCATGCACTCAGACTCATGAATCACTTGGCTGACTTTCAGTCCTTGGATGTCACACTTTTCACTCTTCCTTACTATTTTAGCTTCATTTACATTAACAAACACAGTTTGATAGAAGCAGAGGAGTCATCAATAACTCAATAGAGCACAAGGAAAGGTCATAAATAAGCACACAGTTGTGTTTGGCTCTCTGCTGAGCTGAATCCCATCAGGTTGTTTTTCTGTCTGTAAGTCCACATGGTGACAGAGGAGCTGATCTGTGTTTGGCTGTAGCTCAAAATATAAATGCTCATTGAAATACAATGTTATTAAGATTCCCGGCAATAGCTAACCAGAGGTAGGGATTTGAGTCATGTGACTTTGACTCGAGTGGAGTTGCTGTTTTGATGACTTGTGATGACTTCATAAAGAAAAAAAAAAGACTTGAGACTCAACTTAGACTTGGAAGTTAAAGACTCAGGACTTGACTTGAAAAAAGATGACTTGAGTATGATTTCAGTATTGTTGATTTTGCATTTTCAGTTTCAGTTACAATATAAATATAAAAATAATTATAATTTGTCCCCAATATGAACAGTCTGCATGCTACAGCCAATCAGAGGACAGAGTTTTTTCAAACAGCCAATCACAGTATAGGAAGTAGGGTTAGTAAACCAGGAAAAGTGACCTAATTGGTACTTCTTGTTGGAGTTTACTCTTTAATGTGGTTAAAACTTACATTTAATGTTACCTAAATTCCTGTCTCTGCTGCTGTTTATTAATAGATGTGTGCTAAATCGAATCCACCTGCTGTAATGAGGCATTTACGGAATCTGTCGCTCTCTGATTCTCAGATTCACAAACCTGCAGCATGGACACTATGGACAAGTTATTGACTTTACACGTACTGGACTTTCAGTGAGCAGGAAGTAATAACTCAAGGTTTATTTTATTGTATTTATTTTTTTGTCCAGAAGTATCTACAGATGAACTTCATTTCCAACTAAGGCAAGAGTCTGCATGTCAGTCCTGCACTTTTGCAAATTAGCCATGTGCCATACAACTTTAGACAATGCAACCTCCTTTGTCAGTGCTTTACGCATACAATATCGAATCACCAACATTTAAGTGTGTGCCTGTGTGTTGTCATGTAGGCTATAGACTAACTGTCTTGGCTTGCATGCATGGAAAACTGTTAGGCATACTGCATATTGAAGAAATTCAAATCTGTATTGCACAACAATCAGGAGTTGGGGACTTGGACCCCCTGAATATTGACCGGTAGGTTGCACACTGAGTAAGACCATAGTAAAATTTTTGAAAATGTGCATCACATGGTCTACATGGAGACGCTACCTGTTGCTCCTGTATTAATTCAGTCCTTTTACAATTTCTAATTTTTCTTCATGGCTTTGGATTTCATTTTTCACCATGTGTTGGTGAGCTTTCCCAACTCACAAATGTTGGTGAGTTTTACTCTGCTCTGTCCAACGTGCTGGTTTTTCCCCAGACTTGATAGTAAATGAAGCACCAGCTGGCTTGTTTACATTGATCAGCTGATGGCTTCTTTGTAAATACTTTTTACTGTCCAGCCCTTTTCTGTTTTTTGAGGGGTTTTTTTTACCTGTAAAGTCAAATATTCATATTTAATACATATACTGGTACTTGACCTGTAAATATTAATATTTCTTTGTGAATATTAGTATTTACTTATTTCATGTTTTATTCTTACCTTGATATTTTAATAGTCCATTCTATTAACATCCTATTATTTTCCATGTGAATCATCCGTAAATAATTTCACTGTTTGATTGATAAAGTAAGCCTGCACAGTATCCAAGGACTGTAAACTACCAGAGGAGGCATGCAAATACAAAACATCACCATAATCCAGCACAGACATGAATGTGGCAGAAACCAGTATCACATTTCAAGGTGATGTTTTGATAAATTCAGTCAGATAAGGTCACTTTAACATTAAGGCCAACAATCACAGCTGAGTTTTGATATTTTGGAAGAAATTGTCGATACATTCATGCCATTCTCCTGCAAATACGATGTTGATTAAAAAGTGTCAAAGAGAGAGACAACTTAAAAACCACCCACACAGAAACACACAGGGAAAACATGTAAACTCAAGGGACCAAGCAACCAACTCAAACTGTTTAATAATCTCACAGACCAAGGCAACTTGGTTGACTCTTTCAATGTCAGTGCGACCTTCTTAACCCAAATTTAACACAATTTAGCATTTTACTGCTACGCTGATGATTTGTAACTGTATTTACCAGTGTTCCCAAACAGAAGAGGTGCCCTTCAATCCTAAATGGACTGCAACAAGTTCTGGCTGGGGAAAAGTTTTCACCATTTGAATGAGGAAAAAACAGACCACTTTTTATTTGGTGAAAATGTTCCTTTGTATTCTGATTTTTTGTCCTCAAAGCTAAAACAATCTGTGAAGAACCTCAGAGTGATTTTTGATAGCAGTTTTGAATTTGACAAACAGATTGACAGTATGGTCAGAACGAGTTTTCACCAACTTTGTATTTTAACGAAAGTAAAGTCTTTTTTAAATCGCACTGACCTTGAAAGGACAAATCATGCTTTTATCACCCTTGTGAATTGACAATTGCAAAGCACGTAATGTCAGTGTCTCCCAGTTAGCCCTCAGTTGCCTCCAGTTGGTGCAAAATGCTGCAGCCCTTTTTTTAACAAACACATTCAGACATCAGCCCATCCTCTTTTCCCTCCACTGGCTCCCAGTTTCGTTTCAGATTGATTTCAATATTTTACTCTTTATTTTTAAAGCCCTCGGGGCTTGTACCTCCTTCATTCTTCTTCTTCATTTGGGTTTAAATGCAATACATTCTTAAAGTAGCATTACCGCCATCTGCTGGTATTAGTTATCCAAACTGTTTCCCACTGATTCCCCTTTCCCCTCCTTATTTATCAGAATTTGTGACTGTCCGATACACCAAAAGAGTGTTAAGGTCCACAAACCAGCTGCTACTGGAAGTCACTGGAGCCAGGCATAAACACTGGGGAGATTGAGCATTCTCAGTGTCTGCCCCCCGACATATGCACCATTATCGACTTTGGCCTCTTTATATCCAGGCTCAAAGCCTATTTATTCAAACTGGCTTTTAATACTCAGTAATATGGTGACATTTTATTTATTTTGGATTAATTTAATGTTACTCTCTACTGTTGATATGGTGTATGTTTTTAATCTTGTTCCCTTTTAATTCCTTTCTTTCTCATTACACTCATCTCGTCTTATTTCTGATTTTACTGGAAAACATTTTGGTCTCCTTGAGTGTTGTAAATGCTTTATAATTACATTTTAATTGATTGATTATCAATTAACTGTTTCATCCATCTAAAGACAATCTGCTCTTATTGGTATATGGTCCCTTTGTTATAATTCAGAATAACTTCCTGTGCTGGATTCAGGCACTCATTCCAAAGCAATGAAAACATGAAAGCAAAATGCAGTGTTCAAACTAAGCCCAATTTTCAAGTGAAAATGTTGAACTTTAGTTGTGTTTGAGTGGTTTGTTTAAAGGACAATGGTGCTCAGAGGCACTGACAACACCAATTTTTGAAAACGAGTTCCAAGGTGGAAGGTGGAGAGAAGTGGGGAAAACGCAACTTTTTAAAAAAGCTGGAGTTCCATCCCCGTGTAGATAGCAGAAATGCTGCTACTGGTCATGCGCACCTTGGCTGTAGTGGGTATTTCTTCTGCACATGCTCAGTAGTTGGACAGTTACTTTTAGGAACGATTACAGTTTTATTTGGACTGGATTGCAATTTATCGACACCAATTGGTGAGAGCGCTAATGGTCGATTCTTCTTCTTAATATTATTATTAAATATCAATATTATAGAATGAAAATAAGGGTGAGCTATTTTGAAAAATTATTACCATATTTGCTGGACTATAAATTGCTATTTGTCTGGCCATGTGAATTATATGAAAAAGCGACTTACATATCAGTTATAATAGTACATACCATCTGTGAGCACTAGATGTCTCTGTATGACAGCAGAATGATGCTGCAGTACCGCAGAAAAACCTAATTATGACTCTATCTGACTGAAGGAGCAAGAGTAATGTCTCCACATAGAAAAATATCCACCAGAGTGTTATAGAGTGAAGAAATTGCAGATTTGAGTGAGTCTTGTGAGTTGAGTTGCAAGATGGAGTGAGACTACAGGGGAGTGTTTGCAGGCGGGCAGGCAGTTGGCTGAGACTGTGTTGTGGGAAGCAGAGTGGAGCTTGCTGGTTCAAGTCGGATCGCTGAGAGAGAGTCAGAAACGCCAGTCCGAGAGTTGACTTAAGCTGAGCAGGCTGGATCTTCAATCTGGGAGAGAGGCACAGGTTTAATTTGGAGCAATGAATCAGCCGAAAAGAGAAAACTTGTCTTAACACTGACGGATTGAGTGTATAGTGGAGTCCGAAGCCCAGTGAAGTAGAGCGGGTCACAGGAACAAGTTCCAGGCGCTGCAGGCGAGTCGAATCATGTAATCAGTTAGCACTCCAAAACCAGCGCGAATGACGCAACAGCCCCCCCTAAGTGGCAGCTGAGATGTTGGGCGTGACACAGAGATTTTAAAGTAAAAAGAGAAAACAGAAAAAGGTCAGAGTGTTGAAGAAACTTGTTAGGGACTGGAGAAAATAAAGTGTTATCATGATGAAGGAAACAAAGATGGCTAATTGAAGGCTAATAGCTAAAAAACAAATTCACAGAAGGTTCTGGAAGAGTAGCTGCTGGGCCAGAATTATCTAGTTACCTAAACGTGCCCTATGCACCAGTGTGATATATATGTTTATTTTTCCCCTTTGTGATGCATTTTTTGTGACAGATGTGATTTATAGCCCCAACAATATTGTAAGAAGAGTTTTGAAAAACTGAATTGATTTGAATTGTTAGCAGTTTTTCTGGGACCACTGTTTTTCCATTTTGTATAAAAGCTGCAAACATTTTCTGACCATCATACAAACTAGAAAAAAGTCTGATCCAGGCTTTTCAAACCAGTTGCTTCAATAGGTTCAGTGCAGTTTGCTTGTTTTTCTCTTCTTCTCCATCATATAACTTCCTCCTCTACGTTCTCCCTCCGTCTGTCCCTCTGTGTTTTGAAACGGTCGTGGTCCTCATCAGTTGGTAAGTGGTCTGCTGTTGGTGGCTGCAGTTATCCAGAAGCCCACAGCAGCAGCAGCAGCAGCAGCACACACTCTAATTAAAGACAGTTAATGAACGACGGCATTAGCATATCAATGAAGGCTGCAGCCTCCCTCTGCCCAGCTGCTCGTGATGCTGCGACTGTGGCCAACCACACGGGCTGCTCAAAGGAGGACTGAGGCGACACAAAGCAGCAGTGCACATGCAGGTTGTTACAAAGCAGTAATTACGAATCAGCTCCTCTCTGTAGTGATCCACACGGCTGTCCACAACCTCAAGGAGATCACATCAAACTCCTGTGAGCTCCTGTTTGAAGTTCTGTGATTGAAAGGAACAACATGACGTGTGACCTTCTCTTAGCTCTCTTCTGAAAATGACTTCCTAAAGCTAATGAATATATTGAACATGTCCTTAATATCTTAAGTTGGATTACTAACACTGCCTGTTTCTATGGTAATTAAACAAGGAGGTTTTTTTTTTTTTTTAATTAATTCAGTTGGACTGTGCTATATAAAGCTTTGTCAGGTAATGAGAAACAGGGTGAAACGCATTCTTTTACACTTGTCTCCTCAATACTGTGCTGTTAATTTTTGAGATGCGATCTGTATCGAGAGATGGGTCGATGTGGATAAGGATGTCAGAACATTTCCATAAACACCTGCTATTAATTTATTTTTTTGTTATCTTGAGGCTGCCTACATTTCAATCTAATCTTAATATGTAAATGAGGTTGAAGAGCTGGAGACATGCTGTTAAACACAAAGCAACTTGGCTCATCATACATATTGCATCTCTCAGCCACATCTTAGAGACAGACGACACGTCACAAACCAGAGGTCGTCACACATGCTAAGAAGCTGCAGAATTCACAATGATGGAAGTTATTCAATACAGAGTGTTTAGATGAGAGAAAAAAAATAAGAAAAAAAATCTGTAATTAAGTTTTGGCAACATCATCTATCAGTGACTGTTGAAGGTCGAAAACAGGATCCCCTCCCATGGTGCTGTATCTGGTGGCCGTGGATAACTGATAGATCTGGAGACGACTCACTGTTAAGAAGTGGGGAGGGGATGTGGGGAGGATGGCACACCAGTTTCCAAATCAAAATAATTGAAAACGAGATATTAGGAAGTCATTTGCTCAATATAACACTGACTGTCATATTCTGGATCAGATGATTTTGGGAGCGAAAGCAAGATGAAACAGGTGGAATGAAAATACATGGACAATTACCATGAATGCCATAAAATGATGTCAGGTGAAGTTAATAACGCTGACTGTCTTTACATCAAGGCACCGGTCAAACATTTGGTCACCAGAGTTGAAGAAAATTAGCAAATGCAAAGATTTGAGAAATTCTGACATGGACCCAAAATGACAAATAGTTTAAAAATATGGTCACATTTTCAAAATTCATCCAATTAAGCAAAACTGCTTTTCTTTTTCATACTACTAAATTTAAAGAAGTAGTGACTCAGTTGGTGAGCCAAAGCTCTTCATAGTTAAAGTTTGGGTTGTTCAATCGCCTGTCAAAGTGTCACTGGGCAAGACACTGAAGACACTCCCAAAATTGTGTGAGCACCTTAAATAGGGGAAGTTGTGGAAGTGTGTGTGAGCTGAGTGAAAGAGTGACTGTGTTCCAAGCTATGATTTTCAGGACTGAAGTTTGCTTGTTTTTGATGTCTATTTATCATTAGGTCTCATTTCAGTCCTCTGGGCTGCAGCTTCTTCCATGTTTGCCGGTCAGAACTCTCCTGTTGATATTTCCCACGAGTCCCTCTTTAACTTTCTCCCTCTTACAGTTCTGTGGTTTGTGTTTGTCACCAGTTTGTTTTGTAGTGTTGTGTTCTGTCATGAGTGTCAGCTTATTGTTCACGTCCAGTTTTTGGCAGGTTTTGGCCACACTTCGTTTTTGTGCCTCTGCCATCCTGAAGAGTTCTGTTCTATGTTCAACCTGGCCGGCATTTCATTTCATTCTACTTTGGAGCTTTGTCTTCCATGGGATTAGTGAAACATGGAGCTAACCTCATGGCTTGACACTTTGACCATGTGTAATACAAAATATGAGTGTATTATCCATGCATGAATACGACAGAGCATATATACAACCATTGCAGGTCACCTTCAAGAATGTTCAGCCGGTTGAGTGCTCTATAAGAAGCATTTGCACCTGGCTGGGATCCAATAACAGTGGGAGACAAAGTGCCTTATTACACAGCTATCATTACCCCTGAGAACTGTGAAGTACACATCGTATTATATATTTCCCTTATAAGGGTAAATTGGCCATCCTTTCATCCATTATCTTCCTTTGATTCACTGGCGGGACACTGGAGGGGTCAGAGCCTATTAATTCAGGATCTACCCTCCATATCACCCAGCATCAGCTCAGATTTTTGCTCGACGTTAAGAGAAGAAGAGGCTATATTTAAGCACGAAATCTCAAAATTCACAAGTAAAGAAGAAATAAAGAAATTAGCATGCGTGGTTTAAGGGGAAAGCAGTTTCGGCGTTGCTTCCTTGCATTGTCCTTGCACTGTGGCTTTGAAATAGAAGAATGAGAGCTTGCATCACAGGGTGATACAGTGGCTCTGATGCAAGCTTTCCCACTTCGCTGTTTCACAAAGCCAGAGGGACTCGTCGACTGACTGTGATCACTTCTCCTCCACCGCCTTGTGTCAGCAGCGGAGCCGTCACTCTGGGAACCGCCACTTTCAACCTGCGCTCGCACTGTGCTGGTTGAGCCACCGCTTGTGCTGAAATGTGGATTTAAAGTGATGTAAGACTATTCTCTGACATTTGTATTTACAGACTCTTCACCCCCGTTTTCTGTCTGGTTATCATCTCTTTTGTACTCATTTAAAGGTACAGTAAAAGGGATTTATGTAATATGGTGTTTGAGCAGAACTGAGGCAATTTTATGTCCTATCTGTCTTCTTTCAGTCTTGTTTTATATTGCAATGATCATTTCAATTCTATTTAATTCTTGTGTATTTTTAAAGCTCTAACAACATTTTAATACAATCTCTTTTACAGAGAAAAATTAACAACTCACCATGAGCAAGTCGAGAGGATGGATGAAAGAAACAGAAACTTCCTGAGTCTAACCTCCACAGTAGAGACGGTGTCAGGCTCCCGAAATTAAACTAGGAGTTGGTTCCACGTGAGAGGAGCCTGATAGCTGAAAGTTCTGCCTCCCGTTCTACTTGTAGAACATATTGGATTAATAGTCTTTAACAGATGATGGAGCTGCTTGTTAAGAAGAATACATTTATATTTTTTTAATAATTTGTTTTTCAAAATCAATGGTTTCATCCCCCAAAAAATCAACAACTAAATCTTGATAAGTAATCAAATGAAATTCTATTTTAGATATAATTTTGAGCGATAAATATAAAACGGTTACGTTTGAGTATTAACTGACCTGGTTTCCAGTTTTCAGTGTGTATTTTATTGTATTCTGTAATGTGACTCTGGTAAAACCTTCAAGGACTCACACCAATGACTCATCACGAGTTCCCAGCATGCAAAGGGGTATCTGTTCATAATTCAGTGAAGGTTAAACTGGAAGGTGGAATGTTGTGCAGGAAAACATGAACATGCTACTTCTTTAAGGTTCTTTACACCGAGTCAGAGGTGGCTGCAGGAACAGAAGATGGAAAAGAGGAAAAAAAGAGCAAACTGCTCAAAGATTTCAGTCCAACAAAACTAAACTTTGTCAAGTTTGAAAGGATTTTGTGGCTCTGGTCTCTCAAGCTTGTTGGACCATAGAAGCCGAGAGGTTTGATTGGTCCAGTAATTCAATGAAAGTGGCAGTATATTTATTTACTTCTCTTTTTCCGCTGGTCCTCTTTTCTCAAGCCCATCGAGGCTAATGGCTGCCAGGACAGTGAACTACAAAGGCTGACCCACAGTCCTGTGGAGAGGACGGACGCTCTATTAGTCTCTCAGTTGCATGATACTGGCGTCAAGCAAGACGGGGTCAAAACATAAAAAATAAAGAACAACTATGATGATAAAACACTGAATTAATTAGCCACTTTAATTGTGTGTTCTCCAACTCCTATTCTCTGCGGGCATAATTAAGACGTGTTTATTTGGACACAGTTTGCTCTTCAAGGAGGTAACACAGCTAATTGGTATTATGCTCCAGTCACGCATACATTGCAATTATATCAACTAGCGGCTGCAGCAGACGCCGCAGTGTGGAGCTGGCATCTCCAATTACTGCTTTAAAAGAGAGGAATTAGGACATATTTAATGGATTTGTAAATGCAATAACATTTAAAGAGGGGAGTTCCGAGGAATGGGAGTTGCAGCACAATCCCCAGGGAGGGAGGGGGACGGCGGGGGCGGAAAATTCAATTGGCTCCTTCACCCACAATGTAATCTTCCACTCGTTCCCACCGATTCCTGCTGCGAGAAATCTTAGGTGGGTGGGATTAGAAACAAGTTCATTTTCTACCTGGCGATGTTGCATAATTTTACCCTTCATTAACAGATTAAATCCAGAATGTCAGCAGGCGTTTTTCTGTTGGATGTTCCACCGTGTTAAACCTTAACCACTCCGCAATTATTTCAGCCCACCTTTTAATGAAGATAATGAATTCACTTTTCAGTTTTGTTGTATCTAATTTCCCGAAATCAGACACATTTTTCTCTTAACATTTATTAGAGCCTTTCTTCACTGTAGGATTTTTGGATTTTTTTTTGGAGTTTATTTTCTCGAAGGAAAGCATTGGTTCGGTTTGAATGACTCTTGGACTCATTGATGATTCGTGGCTGACCTCTGGCCCTCAAGGGGGATTAATATCTATGTTGAGTAAATTCACTTGATTCTCGTTACAAACAAACCCAAACTGCTTAAGTTAGATGAAATGAAAAGAGTATCTGGTAAACAGCTTGTATATAGTCTCACATGGTATAAAAGCTAATATAAAAGCTATAAAAGCTACTCAGCAGGGGGGGATCTAGATTTAGCACAGGGAGCGCCAAGTATTATGATTGAGAGCCCCTCAAAAGAGATAAAAGTTAAAACTGCAGCTCATGTCTCGTTTCAACATTCAGACTACTAAGTACATTCATTTCTGCATTGATGAGTTCTTCATTTTGTACTGTCAACACATTATGAGATTTGTTACACTGTTCTTTTTGCTCACCGTTTCTTCATTGCCATTGGTCATTTGTCCTCTGGCAGATTTCAACTGAAAACGCATCGTTTCGCATTTCAGAAAGGTTGTGTTTCTACACAATTGTTTTGAAAACGATGTCCACCAACACAGAAATAGCAGGAACACTGAAAATACTGTCGTTTTTCTGTTGGAAAACTAACAAGTCAGGAATTTTGTGGCTTTGGCTGCAGCAGCAGTTTTGCTTTTATCTCGGTGGATTTGTTTTAATTCTTCATATTCTCAGAGAAGAATTGCTCTTTCAGTAATCTGTAAACTGCGCTGCAGTTTCTCCGTGTGTGATTGGTCAGATGCCTCAAACCCCGCCCCTTAAATGTGAACGTACACAGGTGTGTTTCGGTTGAACTAGTGAATTGATAACCTGCTTCGTAGTGACGTTTATCAGGATCGCGCCTGTCTGGATAAGTAAACCCAGGAAACAGAGAGAGATTCAGGATATTTTTTTATCACAGATTCATGTTACCAAGCACTTCTTGTCGACTGTTGTGTTTGGTGTTTTTTCCTCCTTTCCAGCTTTTGTTGATGAAATGTCCTTTGACTCCCCCTTGATCACACTGTGGCATCCTCAATCTCCCAGTAGTTGAATATACAATTAGGTGGACGGGAGGAAATGGAAGTAGATGTCCGCACACACGCAGATTTGTTTTCCTTTAAAACTGATTACCGGTTGTCAAATTTAATTTTTGAGGGGCCGAATTGCTGGTACCTGCCTGAATAATAAGCTTCTGGAAATTTTAAAAACAATACTTCCAGGCAAGCCCCCTCAGATTTCATTGTGTTGAAAAAAAGCACATGAATCACAGGGTTCAGACAGGCTGAGGCGCTTTAGGGCTGTTTCACATATCAGTGGGAGTCACATCGGGGTTATAACTCGCTGGATAGACGTATTTCTCTTGATGTTCATGCACTATGGGTAATTTAGTCTTTGGAGACGATATTAAAAGCAGCAACACATTGATTTATTATGAGAATTGAGAGAACTCTTATAAGAGTTAGTTTGTAATGTATTGATAAAAACTTCACAAGGGCTCTTCCAGAAGACAGGATTTGTGTTTGCTTGATCTTTTGCATTCAACAGACTGACTTGAAGACTTCTTTTAATAATTATTTTCAACTTGTACACTGAAAGCAGTGCTATGTACTTCTCAGAATGAAAAATAAGGCATTTTTTTTTCTTTTCTTTAATGGTTAGAAACTCATTGCAAGTGCATAAACGACTGTGGCGTAATTAGCCCATTGCAGTGGAGCGAACCAATAGTGGAGCTTGGAAGAAGCATGTATGTGTTATAAAACACAGCTGGAGGATTGCAGCACTGCTGAGAAACAGTGATTCACTCACTGCAATAAATGTATCAAGCCCTTCTCTTGAGACACTTTTAATATTTAATATAAATTTAATATCAGTCTTGCAAAAAAACGTTTTTTTGTTTTTTTTTTCACTCCAGTGCAGATAGAAGTGTGATGGAGGGACTGGTGGATAGTAGTAGGTATTGCTTAAAGCTTTGAACATCATACCGCCTGTTCTCTGTGACTTATCTCCTGCTTCATCTTCCCTCGGCCTTTGTCTTGCTTTATATCCTCAGTTCTTTCAGTCGTCCCTCCTCCTGCACCTCCCCACCGCTGTGTCCAAATCACCTTTATCTTATTTTTTTCTTGATCGGATATCTTTCCCGCCGATGTGTCTGTGTGATAACAGCCAGATGACTCTGCAGCGTTTATTACCATGTTAATGAGGCAACCACATTGTAGCGATGATTGAGAAGGATTTTATTTAAATTCAAATTTACTCAAGGTGTGAGAAATGGCCGTCAGATTTATGAAAACGGAATAATGGGACATTTCGACATTTTTCACAGAAAGTGGCAAGAAGAGAATAACTGTCACAAACCAGTCCACAGAG
>OMNM01034625.1:0-20735 GCA_900302745.1 Parablennius parvicornis | reverse complement strand
CACTTACATTCAACTTCCTCTGGTCCCTGAGGAGTTTGTGCATGGAGCAGGCCAACTGCTCGCTGGAAGCTGTAAGTTCAAGGCCACTGTGCACTATTTTCAGCGCAGATGTACTTTATCAATGCTCACTGCACTGCTCTGTGTGTGTATGTGCGTGTGTGTGTGTGTGAGACCAGCTTGGGGTGCCGCAGAAAGCTACCCTAAGGAGGCGGGGTTTAGTAGTGATCTCAGCAATGTGCAAAAGAGGACTGGCTGACTCCAGCATAAAGTACATTACAGTAATCCAGCTGAGATGTAATAAAAGCATGGATTACCTATCAAAGTGTGGATGTGCAAGAGTGGTCTTCATCTTTGCAAGCTTTCTGAGGTAGAAGAAGCTGGACTTAATCTCTGGTATCTTTGAGTCCAGTTTAAAATCACTGTCCATTTTAAATCCTAGGTTTAAAGCCATTGGCTTCACATCTGGAGCCAGGGGACTAAAGTAAATAGAGGGGGTTTCACAGGAACCACTGGGCTTGAACACCATCACCTCAGTTTTGCTCTCATTAAAACTTAGAAAGTTAAAAGCCAAAAGCCATCAAGGCTTTAATGTTAGTGAAGCATGACGAGAGGCGACAGCGAGAAGGCATCTGTCTTTCTTTTTTAGCGGCACATAAATCTGGCTGTCGTCTGCAAAATAATGAAAAGAGAAGCTATGTCTCCTCAGCACAGAACCCAGTGGTTAGGTGCAGGGAAGAAAAGCAGGGGCCCAAAACTGAGCCCTGTGGAACTCCATATGTGAGAGAAGCAGAGGATGATTCAGAGCCAGCAAGCTTAACACACATTGTACTGTCTGCCAGATAGGAACTAAACCAGGCAAGGGCAGCACCAAAAGCAGTGAAAACATCAATCTCCTGCATCAAGTGAATGAGGAGCTTCTCCAGTAAAGAGACTTTATAAAGATGCAGTTCGCTAACGATTATCCCGGCAGCCCAGGTAACTGCTGACTGTTATTTCCAGGAACCCTCCCACTTTTTGAAGAAGTAATGAGTAACTGTGAGTTATGATCGGAAGCCACGTGCACAGCAATGTTTTTTCATGCAGAAGCAGATAGGGTGAGTCTCACACATGCTGATATGAACACATCCACAGTGCACACTGATCCACTGAAGTGGACACAGCGGAGCAGCCCCTGACACTGATCTATAGTCAGCGATTTATTACTCTCTCTAATGAGTGAGGTGAGACGGCCGCTCCGAGAGCGACTCCCCACCTCACCACCGCAGTGCTGCAGCAAACTGCATCCAGCGCAACTCTCGCACAAACACACTGGTAAACAGTAGGAGGCATAAATATTCCAAAACCTCTCAATCTCCCTCTCTCTTGCTCTCTCTCTGCCTGCCTCCGTCATCTCCTTGTGTTTGCTCATTTTACCACTAATCTGTGCCTCCTCTTTTCCTCCCGCACACGTCCACACACACTTCCCTCAATGGTGTGCGTGTGCGTGTGTGTGTCTGTGTGTGTGTGTGTGTGTGTGTGTGTGTGTCTGTGTATGTGTGTGTGATGCTGCACACTGCTGATCAATATTGGGAATGCAGTTACGGGGCGATTAAGCGGGCAATCGTCTTTAGAGAAGGTGACTGGTGAAGCACGGTCCATAATCACTCGCTGGGGAAATTACCAGATGAAGACACAGAAGGAGCAGCCATTCATTTGTTGAATCTTTGAGGGTTAAGTGGTCACACACGTCCTCACACGGTTAACACACTACTTTACAGTCTATGCAGCCGACATTGCAACAACGAATTGAGGGGGTGAAAATCAGCTGTGATGTCTGTGCACTTCTTCAAAATGGGAAATCTGCCTGCAAATAACATTTTTCTTTATAATCAAATAACTCTGTGCGCTTATGTTTGTTGCTGGATCAGGTTCTCAATATGCTAATTTGGAAAATTCATCCTGTCACGCCTCTGATTGCATACTACACCCCCACGTAAAAACAACTGTTTGATACACACCAACCACTGGCACTAGATGGAGATTGCACAGCGGGAACACTACACGTGTACTAATCATGCATAGGTAATTATGTGTAAACTAGGATTTGGCAGGAAGAAACTGGCAGCGACAGCAACGACCTGTGCGCTCAGCGTGGAATAAGGAACTAGCACGGGCGACCGCTGACATTTCACAAAATGTGACTCTTGGACAGCAGCAGTCCAATTGCTTTTCTCTTTTTTTAATGACTATTGTTTTCTCCTGTGCTGTAGTCAAATAGGCTTGCATGTTGCAGAATAATGTTCCCCCCACAGGAGGTGGGCTGCAAATTGATTGTGGAAAGTCACTATGAAAAGAAGAAAATACACCAAAGTGAGAAATTGCCTTGTGTAGGGGAAACTGGGAACGTGGTGTGCTTCTTAAAGATAAAAAAGAAACTGAAGAAAAGAGCAAAAACTCTACACGCTATTTAAGTTTGTGCAATTCCACTTTTATAAAGATCTGTTGTTTGCTTTACAAAGAAAATCTTGGATATGGGTCATTTTAATATCAAGAGCATCTGAAACAAAGTCAGCCCCATCACGTCAAATAGTAATAAGAGAGACAAGGTTTATTACAAAGAAATATTTGAGACATCAATGATTTGAATATGGGTTTGAACTAATCCTGATTGTAGAAATACATTAATCCCAAATGAAAGTTATTTAATCACATGAAAGACACTCAGTCCATCTACTGGGAGCAGTTTGCTATTCAGTGTTTTGCTTGAGGACACTTTGACAAATGGACGGTGGAGATTGGGATTCAAACCTACAACCTTCCGATTGTAGGACAACAGCTTCCCCAAGACGACTTTCAGACGACTTCCCATTTAACAATGCTCATATCTGGGAAAACGTTTTTCTTCAAAGCCATAAATTAAAATTTTATTTTATTTTTATTTTATTGACACATTAGTCATTTTCAAAATGACTTTTGTCCCTTGGATTAAAAAGAAAGGGACAAATAGACAAATGGGACAAATAGACAAAATGACTAGAATGTTGGCTGAAACTAATAAAATGGGGGATAAAAACAAGCAAAACTGCTTGAAAAGACATTTTTTAAAAAAATGTTTTAAATGGGTAAAAAATGTACCTCCTTCCTTCCTGTGGACATCTGACTATAACGCTGCCTGTAAATAGTGCTTGCTGTGCTTCAGGTAATTCCATCCTGTCAGTGTTCATATCAATCACGTTAAGCCTTGTACGTACATATTAATATTAAAAATGAAGTATTTATTTAATTTATCCTGTCTTATTTGATATTCAAATTCCTTTCTATTTATTCTGTGTGGAGCAATGCTTAAATGAATTTCTCTTTGAGACTAATAAAGTATTTCTATTCTACTGTATTCTATTGTATTCTATTGTATTCCGTGTTATTGTATTTTATTGTATTGTATTGTATTCTAAACTGAAATTGTCTAACTAAAATTGCATTGCATTGTTGAAAATGCAACGCAAATTTATCATCTTAAATTGTAATGGAAACTTCATGAATACATCATAGGGCACAGTTTTGTACGTGTTTCAAAACAACTGTAAAGGAACTAGCACGTGCGACCGCTGACATTTCACAAAATGTGACTCTTGGACAGCAGCAGTCCAATTGCTTTTCTCTTTTTTTAATGACTATTGTATATAACAAATTTTATAAGTTGGTTCAGACTCATTTTACATTTTCATTGTGTTTCGTGGCTCAAGGTAATTTTGATTTGGTGTAAAATTACACCTGGGTGTGTGGATGGTGGGCTGTATGTTGGGTTAATTGTACTGTCATGAAACTTGCAAAAAAAAAGTGTATTTTAACTTAAAGCTTAAAGCTTGCAGGGCAGAGACCCTCCAGGACTAGAGTTCAACATGTGCCTTATTGCCTGCCGATGAGTGTCTAATTGTGACGGATCCAGAGAGTCCTGTCTGTCATTCATTAGCAGCTGGGATCAGCTCTGTATCCAAATGACCAAATGACCATATCTCAGATAAGGTGCCTGTGCATGATTAATAACTGGGTGGATACAGCTCAAGTTCAGTGGTGTAATACAGCAAAATGACACAAACTGAACTAAGCTTCTCTAAGATGACATGTTTAGTGTGAGTGTTGTATAGTCTGATAAACGGCTTTCAGCAAGTGGCTGCAGAGCTCCTCGTGACAAAGCGCCCCCATCAACACCCTCATGCAGTGATACTTCCATCTTGCAAAAGAAACTATCACACAAATTAGTTTTTAAACTGAAAATTAGCTGAGATTTGTTTCAAAATATTAACAGATTTCTTCTTTTTTCTATAACATTGACAATTTAGATCAAGGGTGTCAAAGTTGTTTTAGTTCAGAGGCCATATACTGCAGTTTGTTGTGAAGGGAGCTGAATTTGATAGCATAATGCAATATGACAAAAACTCTAAAAGTCATGACACATATTATTGGAATTGATTCTATTGAAATTATACATTAATTTTAAGAAATAATAAGTTAATGCAAAACCCAAAATTCTGCTCTGAGTCTGGTCCTGCAGAATGTATCCACCTCCATTGAAGGTTGCATCTGACAGATGTCTTGAATTGCATTCATGAACCTCAGACATGTGTACACTATCACTATACCTGATGTCTAAATAAAAGGTGGCCATTGTTCACGAATCCATCTCTATTAAACCAGTTTGAAAAGGAGATTAAAGCTGAGCTTTTATCAGAGATGCTGTTGATATTGAGCTGAGAGACATTTTCTCAGCTGCTTCTCCACAACGTTGTGATGATCATCTCCCATATCGCAATTGTATTTTTTGTCAAATTTTGATTTATTTGATGTAACTCTCTGATATGTTTAATAAATATATCCTGTTTCACGTTGTGCTTGTGACGGCTCAGCACTCATCCAATCATGCCAAGGTAGATTTCAAATAATATGCATTCAAATTCATAATTTTAATATTCATGTTTGCACATAATATCATTAATGTGTTATTCTGACTTTAATGAAAGTACACAGTATTTATATGAGCATGCAATGTAGCATGTGTTAAAGAGACTCTTGGTAAATCACCCAAAGCATCTATCTAGCATGAGTAAAATAATGCTTTTGCTTACAAATCTTAATTACCATCCTAGCAATGTTCAGATCTTCATGCTCCACAGACGCACCTCCAAGAGATTAAAATCAACAACTTAGCTGTACATCAATACCAGTCAATAAAATCATCTGTCTGCCCACTTTAGTTCAGATCCTTTAGATCATAAAGCAATGTCTCATTAATGAGGTTGGTAGCAAACCATCAGAAAGAGCCTGCATGTCTGATCAGTGCCGTCTCTTATTGAGCTGTGTGACGAGCTGAAAGCACACTGAGAACATACTGTCACTCAGTGATTCATCATTAAATGAAGCTCTCCCTGGTTTTGTCTTTTAATTTGCTCCGCATTGTAAAGCCTTTGTGTTTCTGGGTGCCTGGCCTTAGGATGAAAACGTTTAAATCTGCAAAACTGATTGAACTAAGATCACAGGAGTAGAGGAGGATCGAAAGTGGATTTTCTTTCTTGAAGGTCTTTATAAGCTGGGGGGAGGCACATTTCTTCAACAGGTTTTTATTATGCAAGATAAGAAGAGAGCAGAGAGAATGGATTGTGTCTTTTATTGAAGTAAGAGATGTTGTAGGACTTACTGAGACACAGTTTGAACTCACTAATTAAATTCCACACTGAATTCAAATGTACTTGAAAGATCCCTTTCAGATGGCATCTTCTTTGTTGCCTCCGCTGCTTTGAGGTCGAGGGTTCAGCTGCACAACATTTTCTCCTCGACGCGTTTCTTCATAATGCATGAATGAACATCATCTAAGTTATTTGTTATCACCACAGAGGTGATTTACCCTGCACTTATAGCCGCTTTCTTGTGGAACTGAGGTTGATCACTGGGTTCTTCTGTTGCATTCATTAAGTAAAGATTCAATTAAGGTAAAGAAAATAGGGCCATATTTATGTTTAATTACATTCTCAGTGTGTCATGAATACTGAACATTGAATGCTTCATTCCTTCAACACCAATTTCATCACCTTGCATGAGATATCATGGAGCAAGCCCTCGCTCAGTAATAAGTTAATCATTAACTTCTGTTATTACAGGTAGCACCGATTTATGGGTTGATTTTGTTTCTGTATTTCACAGTCATGTAAACAAAGGAATAACAACTCCCACATTTATCTAATTTTCTTATCCATTAGTGTCATGTTAATAGGCAGAACCTCCAACAGTAAACTGTTGCATGTCCTGCTTGTTATTGTAGCCAGGGTCCGTCATTTCTGGATATTACATTTGGAAATATTTTCCAATGATTTAAAATCTACATCAATATAACTTCAATCAATCAAATCTTCAAATACAGCAACTTTGAAATATTCATTTGGTCAGGACTTGGGAAAAAAAAAATATTTTGTAACTGCTAGTGTCTAAGATAACTCACACATTTTAAACACATTGATTCATGCTGCATTAGTCATGCGGTCTATATATTATAGTAGTGATTCTTAGTCAAGTTTCTACATTTCCATATTGTGAATTAAATGTGAAAATGAACAAATGTATATGTGCAAGATGAAATGTCACAGTGAAGTGTTTTGTGCATTAACGAACCCAGTTATTACTGACCAGGACATTGGCTTCAATGGTAGTGGACAAATGTGTAGCATTCAGCTACAGATGGTAGCGTTGTTTTTAAAACTACCAAACCCCAGACTGAGTCAAGACCATAACCAGAGAATCGCAAGATCAAGACGAGACCAAATCTTTAAGAGGGCGAGACTGAGTAAAGACCAAGGTCTTGGTCCTGAAACCGGTCTCAAATACTTCAACAGTATCAGATGGTTCCACTGACATAGAGTGACAAAGACCAAGAAGCTGATGGTGGAAATTAGGAGGAAGAAGGAAACTCAGTTCCATTGAGAAAACCAGTGCGGATGATGAGGAGGAGGAGTGTAAATCTCTGGGAATAGCATTCTAACAATAAACTGGACTGTATGAGCAACATGACACTCTCAACAGTAAGTTCCTGTGCTATGTCTTATTTTTTTTAATTTGCCTTCATTTAATCAGCAGAAACCACATTGAGATTGAGAATCTCTTTTTCAAGTGTGTCCTCTGTCCTGGGTGTCTACTTCCTCAAGTGCTAAAGATGTACTATGACTCTGTGGTCGCTCAACACACAGATCAGAAAGATGTGGAAGTGGAGATGAACGCTATAGAGGAAATCCATCCTGCGCAATATCTCTCACACTTCCATGAAGTCCTGGTCTACAGCAGAACCACCTTCAGCAACAGATCGATCCCACCATCATGGACGTCAAACTCCTGGAGTCCTCCTTGAAAATAGCCTCTTTACCACAAACCCTTCTGACTGCATGTTGCAGTCTCAACGCTGTATTTACTTGTTCAATACATTATTTGATTCACTGCCAATTACTACTCTTGGTGGAGTACAACCATTTCCCCCTGGCATTAATAAAGTATGTCAATTCTATTTGATTCTGTTCTAATCTATTCTATAAGTGTACTCAACATAGGGTCAAATGGAAATTGCAAGTTTAATGGCTTGAAGGCCCTTAACGAAAACAGGGCGTCTGTTCCTAGTGGCCCCGCTGAGTGATGTCCTCCCCCAGTGCTCCCATATTGTCCAAGACTTGTTTGGATCTTTTGAGTTTCATAGTCTCCATGTGCCTCTGTTATTGTTTTTCTCCAGGCATGTAACAGCTAGACTTCAGCTTCCAGTTTGTTGTGTTGATTAGCTGATTACACAATAAATTTCAAGATCTTGACCAGCGTCAACACCAGTATACTTAGGGATGAATGTCAAGTCCCTCCTGAAAAAGGCCTGAGGATGATGTTCATCCTGTGGCAGCTGAAGAAATTCAACCTGCATGAGTTGATGACTGTGCTGTTGAACACAGCCGTCACTGTATCCATCCTCGCAGCCTCCATCACCATCTGGTATGTTTCTGTCACAGCCACAGACGGATCCAGACCGCAGCGTATCTGAGCAGAGAGGTTGAGCTGCTGAAAGGACCCGGATGCCTCAATACCCCGAGGCATGCATGCAAAATTGCTGCTGACGCTTCACATCCTGGAAACACACTTTCTGAACTGCTTCCCTCCGGCAAGAGGCTGCAATCCCTCAGGACCAAAACCTCACACTAGAAAACTGTTTCTTCCCCTCTGCAAGGGGTCTAATCACCGAGGCCAGTGAACCCTTATTGACTTTCCTCCAAGCTCAGTGCAAAGCACCAGTTTGAGTTAACAAAATACTTTTTGACACTTTTGTTGCGAAACATCCAACATTGTTGTTATTCTTGAAACATCATACATTAATCTTGGAGTTGCATTCTGTGTTATTTTCTATAAATAGCCTATGAGTTCCTCATAAGCTATTTGGCAGTGTGTCGGGTTTGATTTCTGAATTTGTTACGAATGTAAAATTCTCAATACACGCTTACTAATACCATGTATTTTATCACTTTAGCAATCATATTCACACTCAAACACCAGTGGTGACAGCTGCCATTTACCATTACACTCCACTGACAGCAGCTCGAACGAGGACTTTTCGACACATTGACAAGGCGGACATGAGCGACTGAACTTGTCAACAGTGCGATTTCAAGACGAGCCCTCTACCAACTAAGTCAGCACTGCCATACAGCTTAATGGTTCATTTTATGGATTCAGATATGTGAGACTCACTCAGTAATCAGGTTCACTTGATTAAACTGGATCAGTTGAGTCTGTGCTGTTTCCAGTGGATTTGCTCACTGGAGTCGGAACCATCAGCTGTTTGCTTTGGCCATGTTACCCTACTGTTCTTTATCAAACTGTTTACTAAACCTAAATGAGAAATTGAATTGAATTGAATGTTCAGGTTAGTACAATTTTAATAGTTTCGAGGCACTTTTAAACAGAAAAAAACAGTAATTCAACATCAGCATGCAGAGAAGACAGAGGAAAGGAAATATTCCATCAAGAAGATACTTTCAGACTGAGGAGGAGACGTTCTGCTGTTAGGGTGCAGGGATAGAAGGAGAGAAAAGTAGAGGCCAAAGACGGAGAGCAAGAAGTAAACCAACATATATCCACTCGCTGCAGACGTTGGGATGGACGATGGGGCAGAAGAATCAGATCACAGACTTCCAATTCAACACTCAGAGATCCGGGAGAGAAAGAGAGAGAGAGAAAGAGAGAGAGAGTGACATGTACGTAGCCCAGTGATAAATATAAGATTTTTTATTTATAATTAATAACAAAATAAAAAAATAAATAAATCAAGGGTTAAAATTGTTTAAAAAAACAGTGATTAAAATGCATATTTTTGGTTTGTATGAATAATGTGTAAAAGTTCATAAAATGTTTAAAAATGCTTAAATGTATTTAAATTAATTTATTTTGTAAAATAAATGCTAAGCCTTTGAGAGCATCTTTCTGGAGAAATTGCTGTGCTGAGTTTACTTAATGTTGATTGGATAATGAGTGGGAAGGTGAGTGTGTTAGGTACATGCAGGTGATCAGGTGTGTGTGTGTGTGTGAGTGCGCGTGAGAGAGATACAGAGAGACAGAGAGAGTTTTAAGAAGATGTGCACCAAAGAATTACCTTGTGTCTATTGATTTTTAATAATCTGCCAGATGACACATTTCAATACTTTAGCACAAATTTTTGAGGTGTTTGGACTGAACGAACTGCTGGTCAGGCCAACGAGCAGTGAGGGCGCAGAGACAGACGCGCGGCAGCCAGTTAACACAGCTCGTCCTCGTGGCTTGTCGGGACTGTTTGACTCCTTGTTGGATCAATTTCACCCAGAAAACAAGACACATCCACCAGATGGCGGTCAGAGCCGCCCAGGATGCTCAGAGTAACACTGGATACCTGCTGGACACTACAACTTCACCTGCTTCCTGCATCCTACTTCCGGTTTGCTGTATCCTGCATTCTGCTTCCTGGTTCCAGATCCGAAGTTGATGGAGGAGTGATCTTTTGGACCACACTTCTCTTAAAAGAAGGTACTGCTTGGTTTTTGTTGCTTTGGCTCATTTGGAGAACAAGTCAGTTTTGATTTCTTCGTAGTCAAGTGAATAGGCTTTAATGAGGTATTTTGATTTAGAGAACTCTGTTCTGCCGTCTTAGTGGAGACTTGTTTTTAATAAAGTAATGCATAATTTGTTTAAATTATTACAGTTTATGTGGGTTATTGTTTGATATAAAGGGATTTAACAAGGGCCAAAGGTCCTCATAGTCATAATAATAATAATAATAATAATAATAATAGGCAATACACAAATATTGATGCATAAAGTCATTCCCTATTGTTTACAGTTCATTTACATCCTCAAAAGAGCTCAGGGACCTTTTCTACTCACTCAGGTGATAGACGAGCAACATATAATCGTGAAACATGGTGAGTGAAAAAGGAAAGACGTTCAGTGTCAGTTTCCTAGCAGTCTAAACCTGTAGCATCTTCACTAGAAAATGGTCTCTGTTGATTTGTCAATACTTTCCGTTGTATTAATTTATTCTAAAACCATTTAATAAGTTAAAAATCTGCTTTCTAATTTTGAGCTTAGAGAAGAGGAGAGCTTGTGGTTTTGATTCACCTCCCAAATACTCTGCTTCATATCAAACACAGCTTGAGGTTAATATATGATCTTCTGTGTAAAAGGCTGCGGTTGAACTAGATATGAAATGTCTTCATTACCTGTGAATGTAAGTTGTCTCTTTATTTTTGACTGAACAGGAATCGTGGTTGTAGACCTTTATCTTCTGTCATTAAGTGCATTTATTACTTATGGCTGTGACTTTTCATGGTGCTCACATTATTAATAATTCATCACCTACGCATGTACCAGCCAAACCATCATCAGTAGTGATGTTTCAGTCTCCGCTGGGAAAAGTACATATGTAGGACGGGTGGCTGTTTTAATGAGGTGTAGCACCTGACTAGGAAGCTGTACACTTCATAACTAGTATAATCAATCACACTTATTTTTGTTGGCAAGTGGCCTACCACTTATCATGGGACAGTAGCAGTACTGCGTCCCGCACAAATCTCCTGCAGGTTTGATCTTCAGCCTTCGTGGCCCCGGATGTTTCAGTTGAGAGGTGGTCAGACGAATTCAAAGGAAAGTTCCTGACGTTCAGCTCTGTTTGGTTCTTGCAAAGCTTTGAGGTGTCTCTGGGCTCATTGTGCTGCTGACGTCTGAAGCCTTTTTGCTCAAAGCTGCACATCAGGCGCTGAAGTATGTCTGTACAATGAAGTGCTATTTATCATTTGAGGCTTTCAACTTGATAGTGGGACGGCCTAATTTGGATTTAAATATCCCCAGCATCTTGTTTTACTACGGGACTGTTTCAAGCTCTGTCTCGTTTCTCTCCTTACACTTTTTTTTTTTTAACAGCAGAAATGTCAAACTGTGTTTCAAAAGCGATTGGAAGTATTTTCCAATTACCTACTGTCAAACGCTGGTATGTCTCAGCACACCCCAACTGTTTGGCCTTGCTCCCTTCCTCAGAGCTGCTTCTGAGATTTCAATTGTCTTCGGGGACCATTTCTTATGCCAAGACTTTGTTTGATTAGAGCCATAAACTCTTTATTTAGCATATTTTGTATCTTTTTTTCTTAATCCTTTCCAAACTCTCGAGGAGAGCTTGAAGTATAAATATTCTGTGGACATCTTCACTTTTTATGTGCTTGCTGATTTGTTGTTTTAGAATCAACAAATCTAGTTTTAACAAAGAGCCTTTGACTGACCTGCTCTTCCCTTTGGAACCTTTCCTCTTCCTTTTATTTTACACAAAGGGCTCACTTTGTTTAAAAAAATAAATTAAAAAAACGATGACTTCTGACAATTCCACATAGCTCTGAGCCATTTTTCCTAATATCACAATACAACCACTTTCCACAATGAACTTGACACAGTCATGTTTTTTTGGGTTTTTTTTTTTTTTTTTTTATGTCCGAGAGTAGTTTCGATTCAGTGGAGGTCATGTAAACAAAGTAACTGGTCAGCTCTGTGTGGGTCACATTTTGGGACAAATAATGAAAATAAACAGCACCAAGTAGCTGATATAAACTATCAGCATGTAGACATGAGCAGATAGCTTTTACAAATGAAAACTAATGCCCTATTCGCCTGGGATTGGTGTTACCTAAGGACCAATGGTATTTTTAAATTACCCCCCACGTCTGTGTTTCTTGCAGTGAATCCGCATGGGATAAGTGGAGTCTATCTTTTACTCGAATTTATTGACTTTACAGCCATGATATGATGTCATGTCCATGCATGTCACAACATCCTCTGTTGTCACTTGGTATGTAGTCGTCATAACAACAGTAAACATGTCAAAGCAGCAATGTAACGTCAGTACAGTGAGCAGCACTGTTGGGATGACATTTGTATTAAGCCTGTTGAAAGATATACCTACAAAAATTGTGTCTTGCTGCATGCTGCCATGCAGGTCATCCTTCTCAATATCCTCCAAAAATGTCCCTTTTCTTCTTGGTCTCATTTTGCCGTTTCTGCAAATGGTCCATAGGCCTAGTTGTGTGTTGGCCTACTCCTGTAAAATGCTGTCAATAATTTCCACTGCAGCCTCCATAATTCCACAGGAAAAATGGTTTCTTGGCTTGGCTGGGTACCTGGAGAGGATGCGGAGGGGACAGCCTGAGTCAGACGTGGGACCAATGCTGTGCCGTCCTCCCCGGGCTGCTGCCCCCACTACCACTGGGAGTCACCAGACCCATGGCGGGAAGGATGGTTGACGGGTGGCGTAGGCCCACAGTGTTCATCTGGCCCAACCGGACCGGAAGTCCAGCGCACTCCACTGAGTGAGCACGCCCGCTGGTCGCCTTGGTTGAACAATAAAAAAACAAAACAATAGATACCCCCGAATCACTGAGATGCAGACTCACACGGGACTAGTATTATCACAGGGCGTCGATGTTCAGTGAATTATGGTAGGTAATTTGCGGTGGAAGTTTTACTTTACAAATTACAGACAAAGTGCATTTGCATGGGATTAAGATCGCAGACATCCTCTACAATTAAATCACCATCGGTCCCCAGGTAATACTAATCCCGTGGTATAGGGCTTAAGACGCTGTTTTTTTTTTTTTTTACACGACAATTTTTCAAGTGAAACAGCATAATTTTTACATTTTCGTTTCAAAGAAGCTTTGCATTTACGCGGAAACATTTTCAAAATTATATCCATTACAAGGGAAATGCCAGAAACACTGAAATTTATTTTGTTTTCATGTTGGGCCACTAGTTGGTGCTGTTGATTGTTTTTGTTACAAAACCAAACACATGTGGCAGTGAATAATCTGCTCTAAACATCAACAATGGGAGAACACGGATATTCATATGGACAGACAACCAAGCTGGATTGTTATTACAGTGACTGTCAACTATAAAACTACCAAGTTAAGTCCCAGCAGAATATGACACTCTGGAGGGAACATTTTTCTGATTGTCCATCTGCTGAGCATGTGCGGTATGGCCGTAGTGCCCATGTGCAGTAGCAGAGTTTCAGAAAAGTTATATTTTTCTTGTCTACACTAAGACCAAATACAAGCATTAGAAAAAAAAAAAAAAAGAAAAGATCCACTTTGGGAGCAGTTTTCAGGAAGTTCCATTTTCAGAAAGTTCCATTTTCAATGTCTCCAAGCACCATAAACGTATAAGCAAAGGACAATGAAATGTTTGCATTTCGACTTGAAAATGATGTGTGATCAGGGACTAATACACCATAGTTATTATAGATACAGACTGGTCCTACGCCTAGTGGGACAACTCTCATGTTGTTAACAACCTTGGAGAGCAGATCAGGATCAATAACACATTTAGCCTAAAACCAACATGTCTCTTTTAGGAAATTAAATTAATTTTCATTAATGTTATGGCATTTTAAATCCGGCCAAATTGGCCCAAAGAGACCAGGAGGGTTGGTTTAGTCGTAGTTTTCTTTGGGTCTGAAAATTGTCACAATTTGTTTTGTCGAACATAATAAGGCATATGAGAGAATTATGACTGTGAGAAAGAAAGATGCCATGAGAGGAAAGCCTAAAAAGAACCAGTTCCCGATAGATTGACCTCATTTTCTTTCACACTGTTCCAAATATTTTTCAAAAAGCTCATCCGTTAAGCATGTTCAGACAGCGGAGTTGAAACCCAGTCAATGTTGCACATGTCAATAATTGGTTGTGCCAATGTTGTCCTGAGAGAAAACCACATTTCCTCCAAAATAATCCCTTCATTTGACTGAAAAAGAACACATTCAGACAATGCCATAGCACCATGATATTCGGATGAAGTGGTGAGTTACGCTGAGTTGTCTCAACAACAGATTTGTTTGTCCTGACTACGTTTTCAAGTGAAAACATAAAACTTTTGCCACGTTTTTGGGATTCGTTTACATGACAACAGCGCTCCCAAATAGGAACTTTTCAAAAACACCCAACTCCGCCTTAGTGGAGACGGGGAAAACTTGACTTTCTGAAAATTATTAGACTCTGTCTCCATGTAGACAGTAGAAATGCTGCTCCTGGTCTTACTTTGAGTGATGAAACTGAGTAACTGCTTCCAGAAAAAACTGATCTGAATCAGTTTAATCAACTCTGAGTATGTGAACCTTGAGTTACATGCATGCATAACCACAATAAAAAACCCATCATCAATGATGCCCCAATGCCACGAGTCACTATGGCAACATACTGAAAAGTATAACCTCTGCAGCAAAGGAGGAGAGAGAGACAGCATGGGAGAAAGTTGCCAAAGTCAATGCATAAGTTTGAACTTGCTACTCCACTGACTTAACATTTAACACAAGATCGCAGCATACAGGTAGAGATGATAAATAGGTGTAAAATCTAAATTTCATTTGGTGCAACGTCGACTTGGAAGCAGCTACAAATGAAATATAAAACCCTCATTTAGAATGATTCGGCATATTTAAATAAAACATAAAACATTGATATTAACCAATCAGATACTTCAATACTAGTCAAGAGAGGCAGAGTAGGGCAAGTCATGGCTTCATCATCTGAGGGAAAAAAATAATCTATTTCAGTGGTGAGTGGTGCATCATGGGGGATTTGAAAGTGGGTGTACGTAATGCTGACTGAAAAATTGTTGGGGATATCCTGTATATCCGCATACACTCTGAACTACACCGCTGACGGAGTCAAAGCTAGAGACACTTCAATCCATATGATAAGTATATTTCTATGGTATTTTTCTTTGCGGGATAAGTTCCCCCCTCTGCTCTGTATGCCCCCCTTCTGCTTAAGTAACATTAGGGCAGAGGGTGATATAATATATTTCCAATGCTTGGTAATTAAGGTCACTTCACCAGCATAAAATAATTAACATTAAGGAAATATATTTAAAAAATAAATGTAAAGCACAGCTGTGACCTCTCACACATTTCAACACTTGCTTCACACCAAGTAGTAAATTCTGGATGAGTGCCACACATTTGAGCATTTCGAAATAAAACAAATGATCTTAGATGCCTGATGACGTGACTCTTGGCAACAAACGATGGCTAAAAGATTCAACTTCAAATGTAGAAGCTATTTTAATCCCCATTAACTTTTTGTCTCATATTGGCCTTTTTCTGCATCGCATCATTACATTAATTATGGATTTGTAATAAAGTGGCTTAATGAAAACAATAGTTTCAGTCTTTATCTATTAATTCCTCCTGTATATATCATGCACATGTAAATGTTTATCAGTTCAGTTCCTCACTATGGAAATGATAGAAAGTATTATAAGTAATTATAACTGATTGGTATTATAAATAGTAGGGGAACAAAACAACCCTGAATGAAATAATTAAACTTGCTCATAATTTCATGAGCTTTTTTGGCTCATCGTGGTGTGAGTCACTTTCAGAACACTTCTCAATCAAATTGGATTTATATAGCACTTTTCGCAGACAGGGGTCACAAAGTGCTTCACAAGTGCTTCACAAAAGGACTAAATGAGCATCAACCGACAGAATATCACAGCTGCAGTTATTTCCTATTATGACATTATGGAGAACTTTATAACTTGTTACAGCCTTTGGCATCAAAAAAGACAGCAGAGTCGCTATGACCAGTGCAGTCATTTTTATTTGACATCCGTTCAAACACTGCGAAACTAAAGGTGAAATAAAACACAGTTATGAACACAAAAGTCACGGTTTTCTTTTTTCTTTTCTTTTTCCTAAAGGAACCAGTACTTAGACGTGCATAGAGTATTGATGTATTCAGTTAACTCTAAAACCAGTCTACAAATGCTTTTTTTTAATTACCCCACAAGTTGTTTACAACACTACAAAATTATGGTGCTTGCTAAAATTGGCAAAAGCAGAACACAAACCTATGTACAACCTATAGTTGTACTGAGCAAAACACGGCAAAACTGTTCCTTAGTATCGTTGTTAGTCTGACACACTGAACAAATTCAAATAAAGAGATTGCAGATTATATATGTTATTAAACCAATGCAATTATAATAACAGGAACTGCCTCACACCATGCTGATTTGTACACTGCAGTGGTCTGTATTCCACTTGTTATATTGACTTCTTTAGGTGTCCTGTCGCCACTCGTTCGCTGCTGGACCTACTTTTTCTTCAGCGCCACTCTCCATTATATCTTCTTTACCCTCACCATCTGTCTTAGCCTCATTATATCTGCATTTGAATACAACTCCAGCCATAAAAATACTTGTTCCAGAAATACAAAGGATACAAAGCTCACAGTTTCTCCAGGGACATCAGTGATAGACCAAGATTCAAACACAAACTTTTCTTTTCCTTTCAAACACTAACACAAGAAAACAATTGGGAGTTTCTTATAATTGAAAGCAAATTACATATGTAATGTTTCAACTAGTCCCCATTTAAAAGGCAGCAAGTCTGTGTCTGGTTTTACAGAACAGGAAAGGCATTCATCTAAATTAAAAAGTAGGTCTGCATTGGAAAACATCATATACTCCTCAGGTAGTTAACCCTGTGGGGGTTGAGGAAAGTGAGGCAGAACAGTCATGATTTGATGAGTTTGCTTTCTTTGAGGTATAATTTCACATTTAGATACAATTGTATAAAGTTCTTTGGGAACTGATAAACTGCTGGCAAGTCTCATGGTGAAATTAAAGTATTTTCTTTTCTTGCTGATTACTTCTACTGATTAGCACATTTAAAATTTTCAACTCTTTACAAATGCTAATTGGTCATTTCCACGGTTCTTTTATAATAAATTAGCTTTTTCACTACCCTACATTCAATGTAATGTTTTTTATATTGCACCAAATACAACTCAATTCAAGACACTTTTACAGAGAAAACCCAACAATTTACCAGGAGCAAATGGAGGAGATGGAGGAATATAAAACATTTAAAAGGAAAATACCTGAAGAACAAGACTCAGAAGATGAGACTTTTTGTAGAACTACAGAGCGCAGACCACAGTAGAGATGGAACATGAGTGACATGAAATAGACTAACATGATGAATGGAAAAAGAAAGAAGCTCAGTGCAGTATAAACACCCCAACAGTCTAAACCTACAGCAGCTTCGCTAGAAAATAGTCCAGAGTGGTCTGAGGCAGCCTTAACTGTAAGCTGTATGAACATGAAAACTTTAAAATGTTGTGTATTCATTTGATGCCAGGGTTTTTTTTAAAGGTTTGGATACACTGCCATATGGTGTTGCTCAAAGAAAGATATATTAGAAAAAAAAGAAAAAAAAAAAACAACTGGTCAGAATATCTCATCTCACCAAAATGAACAGTTTGCATTACTTGGGAGTAGGAATCTGGGCAATCTAGTGGAATCTAAAAAAATGTCATTTAAAAGTGTGATAGAATGAGTTTACATTTCTGGTAAAACAAACCACCAAACACCATTGCTGCATTTTCATTTGCAGAGGGGTGAATGCTGCATTTTGAACCCTGAAGCCAACAGAGTGAGTCCATTTCCAACGGAGGTCCTGAACTCAGTTCAGATTTATTTCATTTGAGGACAAACCTATCAGCACAACAGGGATACAAACAATGTGATGAGCTTCAAAAACATTGTTAACGCACTTCTTCTGCTGCTGTTGACAAGGCAAACGTGACTAACCATGTAAAGCACTTTGGACAGATAAAGCAAGAGAAAGCTATTAAGTAAGTATTAAGTTGTTGGTTGTTTTTTTTTTTTGGACAAAACTTCATTATATTAACTTGCAAATCACTATATTTGTAGTGTGTCCTACTTTCTTGGATGGTGTCACGAAGCAACAATTCAGTCAGAAACAGTTATATAAGGACGTCAAGAATCTATTCCACAAAAAAGTGGTGAATATGAATTAATGTAACTGTTGTTGTCAACAATGTTGAGAGAAAAGAAAACCGATTCATTACTTCTATTGGTGAATAATGGATGAGTACAAGTATGACTACTAACCTTTAGCTACCTAATGATACAGAGTACCGATACTAGTACTTATGAAATTGTTTTAAACCTAATTCATAGTCCCTGTAAAAACTATATGCAAATAGACTTCTGATCAGCCTCTGTGTCGACGCTGTCACCTCTAACAGTCTAGAGAAATCCAGTATACAACTGCATCTGCAGTACACACAGCACAGTGCAAAGCGTACGCACTGCCATATGAGTAGACTGTAGACCGAGGGACCGAGCTCGCTGTTAATCAGTATTAGTCATACTTTAATCATGTTTAGCATCACTGGTGTGTGAGCCTGAAACGCTTCAGCATGTAACATGTAGTTTGCTGGCATGTGAGCCACGGAATGCTTTAGCATTTAGCATGTAGCATGACTCAGAGTAAAATCCTCCTGATCCATTTAGCAGTTAAATTGTCCTAGGATTTAGTAGTTTTATAACTTGATTGTCTGTCCATACGAATGTCTGTATACTCTCATCGTTAATGTTTACAACAAATTCTTCTCTGCTGCATATGTGTGTGTGGTTTCTTTACAAAAACACACAGCACCAACTAGTGGCCCTACATACTAATTACATCATTTTCAGCATCTCTGCTGTTTTTCAAAACTTTGCTGTGTAAAAACAACACTTTTCGGAAATGAAAATGCAAAAACAATGGATGTTCACATGTAATGTTGTGTAAACGGGGCCTATAAATAAACTGATAAGACCTAGTCCATCTCTGGATCGAGCATTTGAACCGAGTCCTAACGTGTCGGAGTAACTAAATAATTATTATTACTTTTAGGGCCCAGAGCACGTAGAAAGAGATGTATATTTGTAATTTGTAAATGACAAATATACAACACACTATCATCTACATAATAAATTAGAACTCAGAATAAACATAGTTATCAGAAAGTTATTTCCCCTTCACATACTCAACCAGCAGCCAGCGTCTCAATATGTGTTCTGGAACTTTGACCAACAATCCTGCTTTCTCCACACTTCAAGCTCCCTCTGTGTATCTGTGCACTGCAGCTTCATACTGTCTGTGTTGCAGTTTGTGGCTCTTTGAAGCCATATTTGTTGAGCATTATAATGTTGTTTGACTCAGACTAATTGGTTCAGTTATGGGCCAAGATAAATCCCAGTCGGCTGAATCCCCAGCTACCAATGACCATCTGCTGATGGAACATTCTCTTTTCAGACTGGCTTCTCGGACTCTGGGAAGTGACATACATGCATACAACCATGCACACAAAAGAAAATGTTAATCTTCAAACTTGTGTCAGTGGTTTGTGTTAGTGGCTGTATATTGCTTCTCTGAGTTTCATTTGAAAATTGTGAAACAAGTTCTGGTTTGGAAAGGCTGGAAAATCATCAATCTAAACTCAAGCACATTCAGGAAAATATAAACAAATATCAGGAAGTGCTTCCTGAGGTCTGTGTGGTTGTTCTGCAGTTGCTACATGGTCTGCAAACACCTAACTTTAGCCACACACTCAAAGTTGTTGTCAAAGTTGATCGACAGAAGTTCAATTTATCATTAAAGAACCATGTTGGTATGAAGTCCATCTTGACTACAGATCTGAAATGCTTGTATGTTATGCATTCATATTGTGTAGAACAGATTGTACAGACAGCTGCTGAGTTGGGAAAAAACTAGTCATCAGCCACAAGTTGACAAGTTGTAATTGTGAGACACAAAATGTAATATAGCTCTAGTGCAGGGGTCTCTAACCTTTCGTTGTCTCTGATCTACTTTCGAACAATGAATGTGCCAGAGAGCTACTGGTGCTTTGTTAGATTTATTCAGACCGCTAATTTTCATATAGAACAGGTAAATGTGCTTATTTTGGATACTCTTTCAGATATATTGATACAGAACACATCATGTCCATATAACGTTCACCAGCATTTGGTAAACTAATTAATGAACAATACTTAAATCGTACACTTATAAATGCATTTTTAATGCTTCCAAATCGTGAAAAGGGAACTTTCCATGTTAAAAAACTTCCAACAAAATCACTTGCACATGCATACTGTTCTAACTAAATTTTAAACATTCTCAACAGTTATAAAATTGTAAAACAGGTCACTTATATAATCAAAGAAAAGTCAGCTGAATATGTAACAATGCTCATCTTTTCCACATTCAAATATGCTGTCAAAAAATTAAAAAACAGTGCAATAGTGCAAGCTTCTTAACACATATATTCACCATCATATGGTCACATCCATTTAACGCATAGTTTCAGTCACTG
>OMNM01034624.1:18505-41717 GCA_900302745.1 Parablennius parvicornis | reverse complement strand
AAGTGGCTCGTAGGAGACAAACAAAATCATGACATGACACGATGCGGTGGATGTGATGAAAATTCCCCTCCTCTGTTTTTAATTGCAGATTGCACAAAGGTAGCATGATAATCGAACAATCACAAGAGGATGCAGAGCGTTGAGCCACATCCACTACAGCGACTCCCATCTGCGCTGTTTATCCGACTTCGGCTGTAATGTGAAATTGGGACACCGGGCAGGGGGCTGAGGAGGAGGAGGAGGAGGAGGGAGGAGACGGTGAAAGAAAAAGAGATGGAGACACGTGAGACTGGGAGCAGCTCACAAGCTTGTTAAAACAGCGCTAATTACCAGCTGGCTTTGCAATAATGAGTCTACCTGACTGTTAAGAGCAACGACAGCTGATACAATGGCAGGACAGAGAGAGCTATAGCTGGAAAAGAAGAAGACAGACGGGAGTCAATGAGGTTCAAGAGTCATGTAAAGGATATCTATTCCTTAAAAAAACGAGAGGGCAACAATGTCAATTTGGTATGCACAGAGGAGAGAATAACGAGGTGAACTATCCTCAGATCCCAACGAAGCCGATCAGGTTTCGCCTTAGCTTAGCGCCGGCTGAACGCAATGATGAACGACATTATTAACGTAACACTTGATTCTTTTTGATTAAAATATTAATCATCAATTCTCTAAAGGTCACTAAAATAGTGAACAACAGCTGCGAGTGTGTTCTTATGCGGCGCTTTCGTGCTAAATGTCAGCATGCTAACATGCTCGGGGTAACATGTCAGAGTTGATATTTATCAGATGCATTGATTTTTCTTCGCGGAGCAGGCTAACATTTACTAATTTTCAAAAAGGCACGGAGTACAGTAGAGACAGGAGTGCGTTCGTTTTGCAAAATGAGGTCATTAAATCAGGCAAAATACCTTCATGTCAGCACGAGGGAAAAAGTCAGGGGATTACCGGAGTTATTACGGCTTACTCCACCAGCTCAAGAGGAGATGCTACATTTATCCAACAGAATCATCATGTCAACATTTAAATAACGGCATGCTTTTAAAGGGGTCATATTCTGCAAAATTCACTTTCTAATGGTTTTCCAATAGTAATAATAGTCCCCATACCTGGAATGACGCCCCAGAAGTGAAGAAAGTCTGTCCTCTCTCTCCCTGGCTTGTTTCAGTTTTTAAAAAGTGTGTTGCTCCAACGAGCCAATCAGAAATTAAACCCTATATCGTGTCATCGGGGGTTTAGCCAGACCCAATCAAGGTAGGCTCCTCCACCACGGCACCACGAGAGGAAGTACGTCCGCCTCTTCCAAAGATGGGCATGTGTGGGTGGAGCCAGTCCAGCTCACAGAGACACAGCAGATTGTGAATGCAGCTCCTATGATCAAATATTCAAATGCAGGAAAATTAAGGAAAAGCTGAATTTGGGGAAATAAACTTTGAATACAACGTTTTTGGATCAACCAGACCCATGTGAAAGTGTTGAACAGCTTTATAAAATGACTCCTTCAATATTTTTTTTTTTTTTGCACTGAAACATGTATCACGAGACACAAAATAAAGGAAGTCGGGCAATTTATCTAAAGTGATTTTCTCCACTGAAGATCATTTCTTTTACTTTACGGGCTTCTTATAATCATTAGTTCATAAATCAATTCCTTTAAAAAGAAAAAAAAAAGTGGAGGATATTCTACTTGGGCTAATTGATGATCAGTCATGGGGCTGACACCCTGTTTACACTACAGTGTTTCAAATGAAAATGTCTCGTTTTCATTTAAGAAAAGTTTTGTGTTTACACACCGCTGTTTTTAAAGTTTCCTCTGAAATGGTAGTTTTCATGTTGGTCCACTACAACTGCCGTTGTTTGTTTTTTGTTTCTTGCCCTCTCGTCCCTCATTGTTTCACCCACTTGTCTCTAATTTCTGGGGTTTTTCGGAAACTTGAAAAAGTGCACAGTCTTGCATGTGTTCTTGCACGTGTGGCTAGATTCTTGCAAAATCCAGCCACACATTGCTCAGGGATTTTGAGAAAAAAAAAGATAGTAAATCTGCAGTTCAATCCCAGTAAAAGAGGCAAGATGTCCAGACATGGATGTTACAGCACAAGCCTCCTATGGCCTATGAACGGCAGGCCATATTTGCACAAAAACCCAGAGTCGAAAGGTTTTTCACTTAAATCTTGCAAACAGGGCAGAATTATTTTCAAAAATACTATTGTGCATGATTATCTTGCATATATCTAAAATAATCAGCCAGAGTCACAAGATAGTCTCATCTGCACTTTAATATATGAAGGCAATACTACACCAATACTACTTTAATATTACACCATTAAGACAGACCTAACTTAAGGAGAGAAAAATGAGTAAAGCAAATGTTGCTTTCCCCAAGGAACTAGTTATTTTTAATTTACAGTAACTATTATTTGAGTAATTCCAATCAATTGTAAGTTTTCAATGACTTGCATAATACTGCAAATAGAGAAACCTTCTTTTTTTCTTCTTGAGTAATCGAGCGGTTGCTTTTAAGCCTGACCAGCTACATTTGGGACGCACCAAACTGAACATGAATCGTGTGAAGTGTCCGACAATGTGAGCGCAGAGATTATGAAATGCACGGTAAACACAGGCATGAGATGACTGTGTTGTCATTCTCTCAGTTTTATTGAGGTATACACACTCTGCTCCACCAGACGTGCACACGAACCACTGAAGACACAGATCCACTGGATGAAAATAGACTTGAAAAGGTCAGCGCTTACAACATCATGAGCAAAACTAAATGCAAGGTCCTTGTGGAGCATGACAGCAACAGAGAGAAGTGAAAAGGCTGCAGCACCTTGTTAAAGCCACAATAACTTGAGTTGCTTGTTAAGAGGAGTCCTGTGTTGGAGAGGATGTTTAGTGGCGAATGAAAATGTGTTTTTGTGAAGCACATAAAACCTGTTTCAATGTGGCTTTTTATAGCCGTTTTCTCACAGACTTTTGTAAAGTGAGACAAAAAGGGAGAGCCGGAGGTTTGACATGAGACAAATGTCACAGCGCAGACAAACCAGGACATCACTATTACATGGTAACTGCTGAGCCAACTGAGCCAGCAGGATGCCCCGAGGACGGGATGACTGTGTGAGAGTTTTGACAACCAAGAAAATTTGAAAGAGAGGAAAAAAAAGAGATGACACATACTCTGCAATTTACTTTAAAATACCCTAAATGCACAAGCAGGACAGTCACTTCAGGTTTTAATAAAACATTTGGAGATCCAGTGTCTCGCTCAAGGACACTTTTCTTTTTTATTTGATGTACTAAATGCCCACGCTGGTACATTCGAGCGATGCATCACGCCCAACCTGATTAATAAAAGACTGAGTTTGCCGTCCGCTGTCACAGAGATGTGGAGACAATATGAACCGCATCTCGTAACTCCTGTTTTCTGGGATGAATTGATTGAATTTCAGCAATTTTATAGGCTGGTGGTGTTGATCTAACAACATATCTGAGACTTTAATACACTCTAAACCAAAATATGAAAGTACTTGGAAATAATTCTGCATATTTTGTCATGTTTGCATTCATGATTTTCAAGATGACGCTTTCTCCTGTATCTTCCTTTCCTCACTCTGCCTCTCAAGCCTGGCAGCTCCATCCTCAGCATCCTTTTCCCTACATAGCTTGCATCTCTCCTACCTCATCTCTCTCACTTTCAAACCAAACGTGATTCTCCCCTCGAATGTACTCACTCTTAATCTTGTCAATATTGCTCAATTCCAAAGAAAAGCAGCCTGTCCATTGGTCAGATCCACCATCTCTAAACCACACAACAGAGCTGCTCTCACTCTTCTGTCTGGTACAGTTTCCCCTTTGACCCAGCTTAGACCTTTCTATCACAGATTCGTCCTGACACCTGCCTGTACTCTTCTTCACCTCTCTTTCACACCTTCCACTGTTTTGGACAGTTGACCTGAGTACTTAAACCCCTGTCTCTTTGTTATTTCCACTCGCTGAACTCTCACTGCTTCACTTTATTTGATCAATTTGCCCATCTATCCATCTTCTATTCCCCTTTATTGAACATGGGGTCACAGGATGCTGGAGTCCATCCCATCTGACTATGTTTGAAGTGAAAAGGCATCATTTTGCTTGTTCATTCCCAAAAAGTTTCACATTTACTCAATATTTTAAAAATGATCTTCATTTTGACAGAAATGGCGGAAATGCTGAAAACAATGTAGTTTTCCTGTAGGGCCACCAGTGGGTGCTGTTGTTTGTCTTTATAATAAAACCACACACATGCAGACAGAACAAAACAAACATAATAAACGAAATAAACATTAACAATGCCAATACGCATTCAAATAGACAGAAGAAGAAGTTGAATTGTTATTCAAGATGACTCTCAACCATAAAACTACATAGTCCCAGTAGAGTATGCACAGGGAGTGATGACAATGGAGAAGCCGCCATTGTTGTTATTGTGTGCATTTGTAGAAAAACTATTTACCATGGCCATGGTGCAGATGCACAGTAGCAGCCCTGCCTGTTGACACAGAAGCAAAACTCTGGCGTTTTCAGAAAGTTACGTTGCATGTTCTGTGGCTCTGAGTGTTATGGAAAAAGACCCACAAAATGCAACGGTGGTTTTTCGTTTTCACTTGAAAAGCCATGCTTTTAGACTGTGTGCAACTATACAAAGAAATGCCTCCAACACACAGTCAAACCTTCGCTGCTGTCCACCACACCAATGAGCAGTCTTACAGAATGACCTTGTTAAAAAGTCCACGACTTATAGGGATTTTTAATCATCTTAACATCAAAACGTGTTTTGTGTCCCCGCATCACTCTCTCACACTCCATAAATTGCCCGACTATAATCGGCCTCCAGCCACAAAAACACGCTCGTACACGCATGACAAATTGAGATTTAGAGTTACTGTGAGAAACGTCCCTGCTCGGAGGGATGAATGTGAAAAACAGCCTTGTGGTATCAAACTGTGCATACATCATTCTGCACAGCGAAGGTCAACCAAACAAAGTGGTGTAACAATAACCCAAACACGTTCTTTTTAGCGACAAAAAAACATTGGAAATAAACTTGAAGAATAGAATACAAGGTGTTCCAAATACATGTTAGCCAAGTATGCATGCATTAGAAGGGAAGGACAAGCTTTGAATTTCCATCCTCTGAGGGAAACACTGAGGTGAAGTTAAGCCGAGAGCCAAAGCTGAATCATACAAATCTGCAGGGTGCAGAAGAAGACCAGGGTGCAGTGTCTTACAATATTTTAAAATATCGCGTTTGGTTTTATCTCGATTTCTGAAGATTTTCTTCTCATATCCAGAGAGGAGAAAGGGGCTACCACACAGTATCACCAACTTGGATGCGTACGAATCGGGGCTGTTTGCAAAAATAATGTGTTGACTCATCTCGTATAAACAAAGAACAAATGTCACAATGTATGTCAATAGCTGAACTACAAGCGCACGAGTTGCAAAATACACATGATTCATTAGGAACATTCTGCCGTGTCAATGAGTAATTGCGGTTCTGCTTTCATAAGTACAATCTGCATAATTAAGGAATATTTTGGTGCATGTGGTTCGGATTGGGCCAAAACACAAAGTTGAGTGAGTGTATACATACACGTGTAGTAAAGTATGCGCTTGTTTGCAGTAGTTTGTGTCTAAAAAGTACACTTTAGCTGGCATGTACATGAGTATTGTGCCAGTTTTAGTGAAAAGACTGAGTCAGACAGAAGCGATTTGCCAATGAATCATTCGTTGTTAACAGAGATGAAAATGTGAGTGCAAATGCATCAGATGAGAGAGAACACGTCTATTCTTTTTAATTATATTGCAAGACAAGGCTGTAATGAATGACGTGCATGTAGGTGGCTGGACACCTTTAGCATTATGCAGCATTTACTGTTTCAAATGCTCATCAGGATGTGCAGACTTCTCTTTCACTGTTCAATCACCCACCGCAGCGGGAGGTGCTGCAAACAAAATGAAACCTTGTTTTGTACTTTGTAATCATCTCTGCCACAAAGGGTTTGTACTCAGCGAGGCTTTGCCACGCTAGGAAGCAAATCAGCATGTTAGGGTTAAGTAGAATCCATAGGACACTTTCCAGCTGTTTGGCAGTCCGCACCACGAAGGCAGGATCAAGGGAGCCCATGCAACCGACACATCAGAGCCGCTCTCTCAATCAATGTCTCACTGATGGTGGCACTGGAGGAGGAACACTCTCTCCGTTGACTTCAAGCCTTGCTGGCTCTCCTGTTGGTCGTGTGATGTTCCGTCCACAGAGTACTTTCACGCATGGCTGCAGTTTCAATGCTCCAGCAGTACGACTTGTGTCACTTCAGGGTTTGTTTGTTTTGGGGGGTTTTTTTTTTTGTTTTTTTTTTTTCTCCTGGTTATTGTTCTGCTAAGTGTCTCAGTTCCTCTGACCACAAAGCAACCGCTGGGACATCTATCTGGAAAAATGTTACAGCTGCCCTGCAACAAAGGAATAAGCTCTGCCTCAAGGGACGTGCACACAAGCCGCCTGCCGCCATGCCACTCATGTGCATAAGCGGCGCTGGCCTTTTCCACAGCGCTGTAGGATGCTGATGAGGTAGAGGAAGGACGTTATGTTTTTTTTCCCCCTTCTCCACATCTGTGAACAAATTCTTGCTCGCCTCTCAACTCTTAAATTTTTTAACCATTCGATGGCTAAAAAAAAAAAAAAAGCTTTGATGGAAATTTGAAAGGAGGCAGCCACATGCAAAAACATTGACTCTCATATCGGGAAAATGTTGCCCGGTGGCTCTCAAGACTCTGTCTGGGTTTTCTCTTTTGGTGTTAATCTCATTCATCAGATCTGACTTACATCTTTAGTGCTAATGCATCCCCGCTGTGCCGTGGCATCCACAATATGAATTTCAGCGTAACAGTGAAATCTATGTGGTAGGGTGACCTAAATGAGCCTTTTGTGTGCAAGTTTCACTGCTGGTTAATTTAGTAGCACAGGCGGTTACTGGTGACAGGAACGGGAGCCACAGACTCGAGACATGACAACTGGAGAACTTAAGACCTGAATGCATGAAGCGTCAACCTAAAAGTTGAATTCAGCAGAAGAAACTTGCTTTAACGACCTCAAAATGCTTCTTCTTTTTTTTTTTTCTTTTTTTTTTTTTACCTTTAAGAGAATTCGACCAAACTATCGTCAATAATTAAGCACATTGTAAAACAACTGCTGCATCCAAAATTCAGCAGAAAAAAAATCATCTCAATAAGTCTGTGAAAGAAGTGTAATAATGTCTAAACATGTAAACTGCTCAGCGGTTTCCCTGTTACTTATCTAGTGAATCCACTCCATTTATTTTTTTGCAACTGTGAAAATCAGTCTCAACCATGAATAATTTATCCAAGCACTGGTTTCTACTTTTAATTATTTAAAGAACTTTTGCCATTTTTGTACTTTTTTTTTTTTTTTTTCAGATTTGATATCATTGCAATGTGTTTGTTTATTGTATTATTATTCAGGGCAAATGTTTTCTTATGCCACCCATTTTGTTTTGAACAAGACATCCGAGTGGTGGCCTACTGTGCGAGTAGCTGGAGACAAAATAATAAAACATCCAATACATGTCAGCTTGACTCACAGCTCACGGGAAAATGATATTCAGTTGATTACTTAGCTTTGACTCTGCATTCATGAGTTGTGTGAATAGTGGACTGAATAGAGAGCAGAGAGGGGTTTAGAGAAACGACTCAAATTACTTGATTTTCTTCTTTAGGTGGACCGGCTTTATTAATGCGTGCAAGGCTGCGTTACTATAGTGTCGCATTGACACATCAGCTAGGGTGGTGGTGTAATACTGCCTCATTCACTCATTAATTAAGCAGAAGCTAACTCAACAAAAAGAAGATGCTTTATGTTTTAAATGAGTTTTCTGAATATAAATAGGCTCACAAAGTTGAAAACAACTGCAATCATCCACACAGCAGCAGATGCATCCTATAAAGCTCAGAGACAATGGGCAACTCTTTTTCTTGTAAAAAGAAGTTTAGGGAAATAGTAACAGCTGCTTTTCAGACAGGACGGGAGCTAAAAAGGAGAATGCAGCACCGCTTTTGTGCACAACACAATTTATAAGCTCACTGAAATCTCCAAAAAATCATCGGTCTTGAAAAAAATACCATCCTAAGTTATGTTAAATTGATGAGTTCTGCTAGTTAAGCTTAGTTAAAGGTTTTGGGTTTTTTTTTTCCTCCCCACTGGTTTAGCCAGTTCCTGTGTGATCCCTCGTTGCTTTATGATTATGTCTCTGACTGCAATGTTGCACTCAGGATCAGCGTTGACCAGAGCACTCATCATGAGGCTACAGCTGCTCTGATTCAGGCTTTACAACTGGACAGCAGATGCTCTGTTTTACTTTTTTTTTTTTAATAAAGCAAGTACTTGGTGTGACTTTGGCCGCTCTGCTCTTGTAATTTTCATGTAGGCACTGATGTACGAAAAAAAAGACAATTAAAAAAAAAAAAACTTGCTTTGTGACTTTCAAGATGTGTTTCAAAGACTTGACTCTTCACTTGGTTCAAAAGACCTAAAAACAGCACAACAAATCAATAGCACAGGAAATGCTTTTTATTTAATGCAGCCAAACAAACAGAAATTTACTTTGTGAAATCTTCCTGAAATTCTAAGAATTACATGCATCCCCGATTCGATTCTGTTACTGCCTACATGTTTCAAAGCTCATTTTTCAATAAATATTCACAATTATTTAATGAATACCAGCCACGATTTTTTATTTATTTATTTATTTTCCCCATTCAAGGCTTTTATTGCAAAACAGCAGCAATAGGAAATGTTCTTTTACACTAATTAACAGCATTATGGCTCTGATGGTGTCAAGAGAGCAACCAAGAAAGAAAAGGACCTCCGAGAGTTGTGTAAATTGTGATAGATTACATGCATTATGTGTTTGCTGCCAGTCTGCTATCCAGATTCAAGTAAATGAAGATCAACAGCCAGAGTCTGTCATGGACTCCGATGGAAACTGCCACGTTCAGCTGTCAACCCTCGTCAGCCCTGTCATGTTTGGGGTCTTTCAAAATTTTCTACCAACCTTCCCTTTTTTCACATTTATTGGACATTTTAAAGGTGGATTTCATTGCAGATTCACACGGTCTTGATCCAGGTCACACAGCTGCTCCTTCTCTTCACACTCAGGTTGTGTAAAAACCATATTTTCAGACATTGTCACTTTGTTTAAACCTTTTCCAAAAGATATGACATCACAGTTTGACAGCCTTGTATATGTGAGTGGCTGTCCTCTGAAGTGAGATGACAGACCAAACACATGAAAGGGAAGCTGCTTTTTGTTGCACAACATGAATAAAAAGTTGGCAAGTTCAACGTCTGGAAACATTTGCTCCCAAATGTCAGACAAGTCTGATCCTGAGTCGAATAAGAAGCTCATGAGCCGGAGAATATTTTCCTTATGCCTTATCACAGGATAAAACCCTTGAAACAAATACTGTACAGCGCTTGGCCCGAGAACGGGAGCCGATTCTTTCATTTTTTCCTGCACATTGTGATCGTCATCGTCTACTTTGAGTACACGTGGATGTTTACCTGGTCTACAGAAGTCTGCTTCGCATTACCTGCTTCAGACTTTCTACTTCACCGGCTCTCATTTCTCTTTCCCAACTGATGAAACTCTCTTTGAGCGATGTAAAGGTCATTTTGAAAATTGTATCAGACACTGAGATGGGTTTGGCCTTGTTCATAACCCTTGAGTGCTGAAAGAACTATCATCATCATCGTCGTCATCATCATCATCGCCCTCAAAGAGTTTCCTTCCCGTTGCAGTTTTGTTCTTTTTTGCAACGAGACAGCACCTTCATTCACGTTCGTACTTATAACTATTTGTTCCTCCAATAAAATCTTGATAACTCTTCACATAATGAATGTTATGTGGAAACTGAGAAACAGGCTGATGAACAACAGATCGGTTTTATATTTTATATTTCACATGCATCAACACATGAAGTGTATGTTAGAAAAGTAAACACATCTTTCACCTCAATTAGAACTTTACAGGCAACGAGTGAAATTTTTATAAGGTCTCAATATTTAATAGTCTCAGCAAAACTACCTTTCCCATGAAAATATTCGACCAGAGTTTCAACACATCCCACACTTCAGCAGACCTTTGTCAAACACACCTGCTGCTCTATTGTTTCAGCCTAATTTATTCTGCAATCGCAGACAAAGGATTGTTGTTCATCATTGGTATTAATGACGATTAATCACTCAAAATGGTAAAAATGAGTACATTCATCTCTCGTTTATATCACCTCCTCCAAATGAAAGTTGTTGGGGCTGGAGTCGATCCAGTTGACTATGACACACTTTGGAAAGGTTGCCAATCCATCACCTGGCAAACAAAGACGTACAGACAACAGCTGACACGTTCAAACAAGTTAATTCAACTTGCAGCTCAAGCTCTTGTGCATTGGCTTACAAACTGGTTGGCACTGCAACCGGAAGGCATTTCTGTGTGGTTTGCATATTCTCACTGTGCATGCAAGGGTTTTTTTTTTTTTTTCATTGTTTATATTCCACAGTGCAAAACATGCATTTTAGGTCTGTTGGTTACTGTGGCACCATTTAAACAATATATCAAGTGAAAATGCATCATTTTGAAGCGAGAACTATGTAGTTAGCATGTACGGCCATGGTTGTGTGCTCCTGTTTGTTTTTTGTACTGACACCACACACATGCACGCAGACAAAATGGTATAAACAATAACAATGGTGAGTACACAGTCATTTGTAAACACAGACAACAAAGCTGGATTGCTATTCTGGGTGACTCAACTCTAAAACGACCAAGTCCCAGGAGAATATGGACACTCTGGAGGCCACTAATGTTGTTATCGTCCATCTACTCGCACGTGTAGAAAAACTGTTGACTACAGTTGTGGTGCACACACAGTAGTAGCATTTTCAAAAAGTTGTGTTTTAAGTGGCTCTGGGCACTGTTGTCGTCTAAACACAGACCCAGAACGCAACTAAAGTGTTCTGTTTTTGCTTGAAAAGGTTGTATGAATGGGGCATTTAATTGCTATAGTCTGCCTGTTCGTGTCTGTCACACGTTCAGGGTGAACGCTTCCTTTGCCCAGACAGCCGGGATCGTTAAATCCTCCTCCGAGCCCAAGTTAAGGAAAAAGTGATATAAAAGACGTAAAGCTGCAGTGGAACGTGTTCAGCAGCTTCTCAAAAATGTTTACTGAGAACAAAGATGTGTGACAGCAAAAGTTGGATGGAAGAACTTTGGTCACACCGAAGCAGAATTTTAAGTTTTTTTTTTTTTTTTTTTCCATATCTCTGGAGCGATGCTGGAGGAAAGGCTGTGACTCAGGTGGTTGAGGTCACGACTGCATTTGCCATCTTCTCACGTTCAATGCAACCAGTCTGTCGTGGTCAGTGTCTGAGATCTCACAGATTTGAAAACAGGAGAGGTTTTTTGTCACGGAGGTGGAATCTGACAGGGATGGGGAGGATGGAGGAGAAAGGCGAGTGGCTGCTCCAACTGTGTCTGTGCTGGCGTGGAGAAACCTGGACACGAGTTACATTTGTCAGTAGTAATAGAGAAGATTTCCAGAGCGTGATTCAGTGGACGTGCAAGAACGGACAGAGCAGCCACAGCCGACAAAGATCCTGGTCTGTGTCTGAGTCTCAAAGGGGATATAGCGAAATGTGAAGCGTATTATTGATGGAGGCTATTTTCATCAAGTACACTAATGAGGTGAATCCAGGCAAAGGCTATTATCTCTTATGTTGTCTTTTTTCCAATCACAAAGTTGAACAGGCAACAAAAAAAAAACAAAACAAAAAAACAACTTGCTGATAAACAAAAGCAGATCAAAATGTTCTGAGAATTGAAATTAAAATCGCAAGGCCTCTTGTGACGTTGGTGTAGTTGTTCCCTAGTGGGAGGAAGTTGTAATTGAAAGAACCGTTTCAAATAGTAATTTCTAACGGTAGATTTAACTAAGATTGTCACTGATTGCAGGCGAGTTTCCGACCTTGAGCAGTCTTGTTTTTCAGACCGTCTCAGCTCAGCGTGCTAAATTCTGACCTATGAATTTTTGCCTCCGCTCACGTCACGCCACACACCTGCGTACATGCATATTCCATGACGGCGCAGACTTCACACATTTTGTTGTTTCTCTGCAGGCTACTTACAAATGAGTGTGCTGGGGTTGCTGTGATGTGCTGCCACGGCTGTCATAGCATTTCCAGTTTGGACAGATTTTTTTTTTTTTGTATTGCTGCTACCTCTCATAGTTTGTCAGCATTGACGTGCTGATGCGCTTGAGGTTGTCTGATTGTGGTACCGCTGTGTACATTGAAAATAGGGAGAGGTACCCAAATAGTTTTTTTTGATGTGAAGGAACTTATCTCATATAGGGTTTGAATTCGTATTTGGTGATATTGAGGAAATCCTCCATTAAACCACTTAAATTACTGGCATAGAGTTGAAATAATGTAGGGTCTGTGTGTCGGTTTGCACATATACACTGTGTGTATCGGTATTAGTGCTTTGGACTTGTTTTGCATAACTGCTTTCCTCCAGCGGTCCTGTGAAAGGAGATGTGGATTGGGACAATAAAGGAGGATTAGATTGTGTCTGAGGTTCTACTGTGTGTGTGTGTGTGTGTGTGTGTGTGTGTGTGTGTGTGTGTGTGTGTGTGGTTGCCTGTTGTCTGAGGCATATGGGAAAACGATTTAATATGAAGCTCCCGGCGATGGAAACTAAAAGATGATGAGAAAGCATCTCACACAAAGGCATTAGATAGCCAATATCATAGTATTTCAGAAGTGCTGTTTTTGATTAGGGCACAAGTGGGGGAAAAAAGTATGAGTCTATTACGACAAAACACAAACAAAAACTTTTGATCCAAACACCGGGATATTTTTGTTTCGGAAGAGAGAGCGATTATCGAGAGATTACACTCCTGGGGTGTTGATCCTGGCGAATGAGATCAGACTGATGAATCTGACAGATGAACAATAATCACTCAGGATTTAAGGTTATGCCTCTTCCTGCTTATGTTTTTATTGGATTATAGGCATCATGCCACGTTGCACAGGTGACTTTTTTTTTCTACTTAAAAGGCCAAAAAAGTCACACAGGAGTTACTCATGCGTGTACGGGTTTCCATTCCGTTCAGGCTCGGCAGATGTGTGCGGATCAAACCGTCGGGTCAAATCAGGCGCTTAGTCAGTCACAGTAAAGTGTGCTGAAATGGCCTTTGAATTCTCTCCACTCTCCAAAATGTTGCATCTCAGAAAGTCACACCAAACTATGGAAAGTTTCTGTAAATGTGGTGTGACCCAGGTCTGTGTGTACGCTTGAGTATTTCATTCAGTCACTTCAGCCCACTCCCATGTCGGCTGTCAGCCTCCGCTTCTCTCACCCTCTCGCTCCCTTTCCTCCCTGTTTTTACCCCCCCCCCCCTCCTCTTTCACAACATGTCTGTCACAACTCGGCCATTTCTTCATCTCCCATCCACCGAGCATCCAACGTCAAGCGTAGAAGCTGAAATAGCAAGAGTATGAAATATGAAACAGAGTTACGTAAAGAAGATTCAGTCAGCTGCAGAAAGCGGAGCTGAGTTAAGCGTCTGTGGACCAAACACAACACACAAGTATGTGCTCATGCATGCATACATAGATGAAGTGCGCTTGGAGCCACTAAAGTCTTGCAACTATCTTCCTGAGGAGCTGCAAGTGCCACCCAGCGTCTCTGAAATGTTGTGACTAAAAGGCTGATTATTCCAATTATGCCTGGCTATGGCATTAGCCCTTTTTCTCAAACTGTCTGCGCAGAGGCAGAGCAGAAAGCGTGCACAGAGATATTTTGTAATCCACACAATCTTGTGGACTGTGGCTGCCATCTCCGCAGTGACACGGGGGTTTTTAGAGTAAACGCAATGTCAGCACCACTTTCCTGCAGTTCACTTCGATATTGTTCCAGCCATTAATCAAAGTAATCTCATAACGCCTCACAGTGAGAAGAGACGGGGAATGATCCAGATCTTTTTGATGAAGTTTGCATGTTCTCATGGTGCTCTTGTGTCCTATAAAAATCCAAAAGCTCGACGTGTAAAAGGCTACTCAAAATCAGTGGTGTGCAATCATTTCTTCCAAAGGGGCCACATAAAACCTGTGACTGCTGTGGAGGGACAATGAACCATAAATTGAGTTGGGATCTCGTGATAAAATGTGTTTGTTACAATATTTTAATGAGATATTGTTCCTTCTTTGCATTGGCCTCGTCTTACATTTCTTTTTTCCACTAAGTTAGCCCAAAACTTTTACCTTTGATTTCAGTTAATTACTTGCTCTGCCAGTTAAGGTGGTCACAACCCTGAACTTTATCTAGCGGATTCCTTCAAAAGGAAATCAAAACCGTTGTATTGTATAAATCAGGGGTGTCAAACACATTTTTGTTCAGGGGCCACATACCGCCCAATTTCATCTTGAGTGGGCCAGACTGGTAAAATAGTGCCATATAACTCTTAAATGTTTGCAAAAACAAACAATTACTACAAGAAAAATGACTGCAATCTCAACATGAAGCCAATCTTAATTATACTTTCTGAACTAAATATAGTGGAATTTCAAAAAGCATCTGTGTTATGCCTGTTTTGAATACCAGGTCACAATAGAAATAATATGTTGATGTCTCTATTTGTTAAAGAAATATCAAGCATGTAAACTGCCAGAGCGATAAAGTGTGTGGTAAAAGCTTTATGATCTTTCCATCAATAGCTATGTTTGTGACAGATTGACTGTTTGTTAGTGCACAATAAGTGTGGCAGATAAACACCTGAAACATGCCATAATAGCACTCAGTTCCTTTTACCCAGAGTTAGCTGGGATTGGCTCCAGCTCCTTGTAAAACTGACTCGGTTAAAGTGACTTTAAAGACAGATGGATTTATGGATTGGTGCATCACATGAAGGGATGAACATCGGATTGTCAATGGATGTATCGTTATTGCCCATCTGTGTGTGCAGAGGGCCAGTAAAATAAAAAAAATATATCTTTTGTAGAATAGTGTTTCCTGGTATTTTTAAGTGGTTGAATTTTTCCCTTGGGTGCTTTTATTGTTACACTGATGCAATTAAGAGGAAATAATTCAATAAAGCAGTTGTTCTCAAACGTTTTCTATATTGTTGCATTACAGAACTACAGACAAATATGGTTGTTTTCCCACCGGAGCCTTCACGATTGATCCATCGCAGAAAGCCACTGGATTATTCATGATGTAGCGAGGCTAACCACTGGGGTAAACTTCAAGCTCAAAAAAAATCCATGTCTCCAGTACTGAAGTGACAAAGTTGATCGACCACTTTTCCTTCTTGACTGGTGTTAACCGAATCCAATCAATACGAGGCAAAAACCCCTACGAATATCTTACATTATACTTAAAGTGCCCTGCTCCTAGTGGAACTTTGGGTTTGAGATCATGGTGATCAAACATGTGACCCGAGGACCAAAATCAGCCCACAAGAGGGTTTGACGAAAACAAAAGTGTGAAGTAACTGTTTCTGACTATTCCACTGTTTCCGTCAAGAGATAAGTGCAAGTCAGCTATCTCATTGATAATGAAATAGTAAGAGCATGGAAGCCATACCATGAAGTTGTATTCCTTAAAATACGAAGGCTAAAGGATAGAAACAGGATACTTGCTGAAGAGCAACAATCTTTTGCCTGAATTTAGTTTGACACACTTGTTTTGAATAATTCTTTCTCCAATAAGCTTAAAGCAAATATATTACCATCTTACAACTTGAAAATACTATCCCACCCAAAATCCTGGAATCCCAGTGTTTGTAGTTGAGGGGCTTGTACAGTTTGTGTTTTGGAGAGCCCCAAAAAACTTGATCGCCATTGTCTCCTTCAGTAGGAGCAACAAGCTAACCTCATGCTTTCAAGTGCCGTGAGGAATTTGCGGTTACTGAAGCGAAGGAGGTGCTGGATGGAGAACATGGAGCCCAGTGACCCGAGAGTCTTCCAGGTTGACACGGAGGAAAGGACTGGAAGAAAGTGGAGGGCAAACAAGGCGACGGGGCCAGGCAGATTGTCGGCAGCCTCACAAAGCATTGGTGAGATTTGTGGCTGTTTGCCAGGCAGGCTTAGGCATCTTTCCAACGCACCACTACCACAAAGCCAAGGGCAAAGGCAGGCGGGACCTGGACCAGGAGGAAGTGAAAGTCAGAGGTGGTGGTGGGGGGGTTGTGTGCCGGCCTGATAGCGAGAAGGGAGCAGCAGGGATCCTGAAACAGATGGGAACAAGCAAAAGGCACTTCAAGATCTCTTGGTTGAGGGTCAAATTTCCCTTCTGGATGATCTGCCCATCCCTTCTAATCTTTCATAGTGGGGCAGAGTTGAGACATAAATGTGCCCTTTGTGGCAAAGAACAATGGAGCGTATCCGCAGCAGCTGTCATAAAGCACAAGACGATTGTTGCCCAGATTACTGCCACAGGCTAACGGGAATTACTGGGTTCATCTGCAGAACCAGAAATGAAGAGTTCCAGACACAAAAGATACAGAGTGGCAATCTAAGACCAGCAAGCTCACAGGGACCTCTTCGGACATAAATGGTAAATGAGAGAAGACCGAGTTACATTACCAGAAGATATATGGCAAAAAGCATTCTCATGCTGGGCTGTGAAGTATATTTATGGTCACTCTGTGTTTTGCGATTGCCTTGGGAGAAGAATATAGAACAAACAAGTGGGAACGAAGACAGGAAATGTATAAGGGGTTAGGACGGGGTTGGCGGTCACGTTGCATTTGTATCCTCCAGGGCATCACTGATGCACCAAAAGACAAGTCATCAGAGGTCGTTCAGCGGCGACCCAGAAACCTTTGGCTGTGGGTGTGCATCACGATGGACAAACTATAGTTTAATGCCTGTTGGGTGTAGAGCACTCCCTCTCAGGTGCCCAGGTTGAGAGCATCAAACGGTCAAAGACCTGAAAAAATCCAAAGACCCAAAACCATTGATGTTGTGTCGACGTACATGCCAATTGGATACATCTTCATTTGTTAAAAGTCTACTCCAGTCGAGCTTTGCTACAAAGTTGTAAAGACGCTGTAGCTTTACAACTTCAAGTCAGGGTATTTAGTATTCATAAGCTGCTTAGAATCAAATGAAAAAGCTTTGTAGCGAGAGGAGTTTATGTGTCACTTGAAAAACAAAATTCACAACAATTAAACAATATCTCGTGAAACATTTGTACACATGTTGTACATATCATTACATTTTTTATCAATTGACTTGATTTCACACCAGGTTAAATGAACTATTCAACACTGTTCTCTATGGAAATGTGTAGTTATAGAGACAATCAATCTCTCTTTATATTTTATTTAATTCAGATGTTATGGGTGATTCATATTGTTATTTTACAACTTTTTCTAATGAAAACATTACAAAGAAATAAAATAAACTGGAAGAATTCAAAGATTTGTTGACAGAATTAAATCTCCAAAGGTTGGTCACACTGTTCCTGCTAAAATCACATTAACAAGTGCAGTCAAACTCCCTTAATGACTCTTTACATGCAAGAAAACTTTCCAACCCAAAGAGCTCCTAAACCGACTATACATGGACTTTTACTTGCTTTCAAATGGTTATTTTGAGGTTTGCTTCCCAGTAAGTAGGTAGACTCTCCATATTCATGCACATTCATAGCTTAAATAATTGGAAAATGTCTTAGTCCCATTGCAGCATGGCTGTCAGGGATGCTGTGTGAAAACATCAAAGCCACCGCGGCCCCATTTTCTTTTTACACCTCATCAATTCTGCTCCAAATTCCTCTTTTCTCTTTTCTCTTGCAGTGGTTTTTAATTCACCGTCTACTTAGCCTCTGTGACAGAGATAACCAGACTTGGAATTTGATCTGACTGCACACAGTGCAAGTTTAATGTGCACAATGGGAAAAGGCTAAGATAGCACTAAAAGTCATTATATTATGTTATTATTATTGCATTTTTGAAAATGCTTACAATTGCAGTCAAGAGCATACTAAAGGAAATATGTTCAATTGTCTGGAAGTTTCACACTTTTTCTTTTGTTTGTTTTTATTTCGAGGGGCAAAACAAACGAAGTCCAAGCAAACTTTTAACATACAGAGTCAAATTAATAACCACTGACAATCACTCACCAATATCCACTCGAGTTACGTTGACCATGATCACAATGATTAGGTGCGATGAATTACAACATTTTAATCTGCAGGAGTGGCCAGTTCACGACCCAAAAGTGGACGATTTTCAGATTATTTTGCAAAAAAAGATCAAATCAATAGAGCGTAGTCTATTTACACGTAACAATAAACAGTGATATATTGCCTTGTAATGTGGAATGACTTCATTTCACACCACAGAAGACCAACAAACTTTGCTTAGATGTGCTAAGTGGAGCTGGGTGAAACACAGGTACCACCAAGAGAAATGGATTTTATTCTACTGACGGACAGTGGAGAATGAAAACGTCAGTGTGGTTTGTGCAGCGGGGTGTGAACGGAGGAAGCCATCAAAACTGAAGCAGCATTTGGATCTACATGTTAAAACTACATCTCAGCTGAAATCATTTTGAATTCATTAATTGCATGAAAACAATCTCTTAGAAGAGGCTGAAGTTTTGCAGCTAATTGCACATAAAAAGGAGTGTTTCCCTCCTAAATCCTAATTTGCTTGTCTTTTTGTTTTGGTGTAATAAAATATTTTATTCGACTATCTCGGCTAAAGACATGAGACGTATGAGAACACGAGTTAAAAATGGGTTGCTACAAATTGATTCTGGATTATTGACCTTATTAATCTCTTCAAACTCCTTCTTGTGATCGCTATGTATGTGCGACCTTTGTGAAAATATGTAGGCGTAAATGTCATGACACAACTAAACTGGCAGTATTTTTCTTATGTTATCGGCTGAACCTGCCATGAGTTAAAAGTCTTGTTTGAACATGTTTTCTGTGGGTGGATGTGGCTCAGGCGGTCGAGTGCGGCATCTTCTGATCTTAAGTTGGTGATTTGATTCTCCACTTCTGCCTCCCCGTGTGTTCAAGTGTTCCTGGGCAAGCCACTAAACCCCCAAGTTGCTCGCTTTACTTTATCTAACTTTGGCTTGCGGGGGTCTCGAGCCGATCGCAGATGAGTAAATATGAAGGCAGTTTCAAGATTCCAATAACCTTAAACACACGTTATTTTCAACTGTGGGAGGAAACACATGACTATTGTTGGTTTGCTATATTTTGCTTCTAATTCTTTGCAGTGAAACCGACACATCAAAATAATAATTACTTGTGCTGAGGTTTAATTTTGTCTCACACTGACTCATGTGGCTGATTAATCTTTGCTTTTCCACCCCGTGCCAGCGGACGGGGGTGTCACAGCCGGTTCATCTAACATCAGAGGGAGCTGACATTTTGGATTCCATTTTATATTGAAGTGCCACACTCCGTTCAAACTCGAAGCTTTCTTTTATATATTGAGACTAAATTTCTTTTTTTGGCTAAGTGACTTTTTCTTGTGTATCCCTGCATTTAGATCAGGTGATAAAATTACACTCAGGCACCTGTTCTGCTTTACAGACATGGAATGTGCATGTTCTTCCTCTGCCTTGGACTTTGTCTTCCTATTACATCTTCCTCATTGAGTCAGAGACACGCTTGCGAGGGTGACTTTCCTTTTCTTTCAGTCTCTGTGATGAGCTGGTGATCTGTCCAGGTAAACAGTAAACACTGTTGTTATTGTCCATCTACTGAGCATGTGCAGAACAAGTATTTAATATGGCTGTGGTGCGCATGAACAGCAGCAGCCTTTACAAAAAGTTGTGTTATCAGTGAGATGCTTTTTTAATTAGTTCGATGGTCAGCCATGTCTCGATGAACAGTCCTGCACATTACACATTCTCCTATTGCCGCCTTTGAGGTAAACAAACAATAACACCCGGGTTAGAGCGTCTCTGTGTGAACTCTGCATGTTCTCCATTTACTCGGCATGGAGTGGATGAATTGCTGATAGTTCAGCGCCATAAACCATATGATGAATAGTCTACTAGATTATTGCAGTTCCTCCACTTCCTAACTTCATTCACTTCAATCATTTTTGGCTATATGCAATGTGCAATGTGATTCAGAAGAAGTAATTGTTCTTGAATCTTGACTATTTTTATTGCTCTAAAGGTGAGATCACTCAAGTCTACATGGACGGACCTGCGCTTGTAAGTGAGCCCATGAACTTTGTATTTCTTGCGTTTCTTTGATGTTCTCCTTTTTGCAGTCTTTGCAGAAAACTGGCCTTCAATCTGCCTTCAATCCCCACTGTACTTCAAGCTATCTGTTAGCTCTCCCTTGATCCTTCTTCTCATGGTAGCATCGCCCTGTCTTCCCCAAACAAGCTCCTAATGAAGCCAGACCCAAGTCACGCGTGCGCGCGTCTACGTGCGGTTCCACTGGTCCACGCACGCTTCTCAGTGCGGCGCTGCACGGCCCAACATCTTACCTCCATCTGTCACACTTTTTTTTTTTTTTTTCCATTTCCACTCTTTTCTCAGAGGAGACCTGCATTAATGTGCCTGTAGGTTTAAAGCCCGCGGAAAGTGGGACAACGCATATCACAAGTATAGGTGACACAGATAGCCAGAACCCCATGACATAGTGTAAACAACCTCTGCCCTGCAACTACGGTTGTTTTTAATTCCTCTCTCTGAGGTATTTTCAGGCGGCCTGCTCTCCGCGACCAGGGAGCAGCAGATGTTATGGAGTTAAGCTGTAATCGTTCTGCTTTAGCTGTAGGCGACAGCTGTGCTTATATATTCTAAAACAGCAGCCACCCCTTCACTGTACCACCTCCCCTCCTGCTGGATGAGTGATGGTTATTGGACTGAGCTTATATCCCTGCAAAAATCCACTCTCTGCTTCAATACACTGCTGACTTTAAAGTTGTTCATTTACATCGATCTCTTTCTGTTTGCTTGATAGGTCGCTTCCTTTTCATCTACTCACATCAGTCTTTTTCCATTTCGTCTTTGTTAAACATCATCAATCTGACTTTATGCAGAGTCCCTGTGCAGTTTCCCTCCCATTTTTCAGGCTTTCGCTTCAATTCCTCATCCTTATCCAGAGTTCTGTTTCCGTTTCTTAATTGGTCCGTCCATTATGCATTATGCCCGTATGTATTCAGGCTCGGTGCCTCTTCAGCCTGCTTGTAGATGAAGGAGAATTGACTGGTTTATTCCAGATGCCATGGTGACAGAGTCAATGAACATACCCAGCGGAGTGAGCTTCATTCAGTAGCCGGGGCTCTTTCGTGTGTCTGCAATGAGTATCTGACTCAGGGAGAGTTTGAAAGGCTAAAAATAAGGCTGCACTTTTTTTAGGATGCCGCCCGTTCTATAACAGAAAACAAGTACATCAAACCGCTCTTCTGAGAATACCTCAGCACATGTAACATAATGCACCTTAAACCTCACAAGTAGCACTATGACCAACATCCATGAAGGGCTAGGAACCAAAGATCAAACTGTTTTGAGGACATGTGGGTCATCAGATGTCGGGAGGACGTGTGATCCAGTTGTGGGGCCGCGCTCGCTGTCGACTCTCTGGTGATCAAACAAGCTCCCACTCCAGTCGTGAAATTAATCAGAAACCTCCTTTAACTCCCATCTCATTTAAACCCAGCTTAGTAATTATGTCTTTTCACAGCTTTTCAGTTTTATGATACTATAGGCAATTTAGGCTTATTGAAATTTGGCATCCTTTGTGTTAAATTTAATTGTTACACCAGCAAAAGGCGCAGGTGAAAACGTTGCTATAAAACTGAAAACATATTTGTATGTTGGTGGGGGGGGAATTCATGAATAAAATATCAACTGCATATCTCTATAACTGGTACACTTTTACAAAATGCAGCGTTTCGAACAGCGCAAAGCTTGTTCCCCACATCAGTTGTATTATTTTCCGAAGACAAGCAGAAATCTCCCAGTTCATGCCGGGTGGGCTGATGTCCAGCGTTTAACGAGCACACGTACAGTTTGTGAACTGTGGCTGCATAACACCACATTACAGTCATGTTATTAAGGCAGGAATTAATGCCTTCACTACTCTGCCACTTTTTTTTCTTTTTCTTTTTTTTTTTTTTTTGTTTTGTTTTTTTTAAACTTCATTTTTGCTTAGGTGTTTGTTTGGAAGCATTACCGATGTTGAAGATACATCATCAATACCCTTGTTAAACTAATTATGTGCAGAAACACACCGACATCTGCCACTGATGCAGGATTTATTAAAGAACCTGAAAGGCACAGAGAGGATACAAAGCCGCGGCGTGTTGATAACTTCAATTATTACACTGAGTTTACTGCACCTCTGCGTGATTAAGTGTCTACCTGGAAATCCATTCTCCCAGGAACTCATCACCTTGTCTCTTTGCATTCTGTTAAGTCAGCATGAGCATTTCTCCTATGTGTGGGTAGAATATTTTAAGCAACTACGATGCTGATATTAACATAATAAAGGCAATCTGTGTCATGTTTCCTACTTGATAACTTCAATCTTTAAATGTCCTTTTTCCTATAGCATGACTTCAAAAGTCCAATTAAAGAAACATGGTTCATGCTTATTGTCCAATGAGCCTGCAAAGGTGTTGATTGATCACATTTGAATGACAGTAGCAACATCTGATCAATCTTTGTCTTAAATATGACAAAATTTCCCTATATATTACCTGAAAATCAAAAGAATTAGTCATTTGTGCAGCTATAGTTAATTTTTTACACGTTGCTGGCGATGGATACGTTATTTCTGTAAATGCCAGAGTTTTCACTTGCTGGTCGGTATTCATCACAGGACACTTAAGATTCATTACAACTGGGGATCTAAACCTCACCGCTGTGCACTCAGTTCAAAGTTGAATTGCTTTTTTGGAGGCGTCCACGTCTGATTTATTGGTAAAAGTTTCTATCTACAAAACAATTTTAGGTGTGACTTCATCCTATTTATCCTCTCTTCTGGACTGTGAACAACTGGAACTGAACTAGGAATTAAAGCTTTTAGGTTTGTAGCACCAGATTCATAGAATAGGGTCAGATCAAACTAAAAAAAAAAAAAAAAAAAAAAAAAAAAAAAGAGAAAAGATCCCA
>OMNM01034619.1:0-11610 GCA_900302745.1 Parablennius parvicornis | reverse complement strand
TGCCTAAGTGAAGGATTTGCTTGTATTATACACAGTGCATTGAACATGCCAATCAGCCAACAGTGCAGCTGTCTGTGTGTTGTCTGTGAGCTGTCTGCATTCCTTTAGAAATTAACTGTGCACCTCAAATACTCTCAGACACGCAGCTTCAAATGCTAAAGTGGGGACAAATGTCACGACAAGCTGTTCCATCAGTTACATGTCAAAATCACTCAGATAGTTTTTAATTACCATAAGTGAATGACTAATGCTCTACATTTTGAAAAAGATGTTAAATTCATACCTCAGTAATTTATAACTCGGTACACAAATGAATACAGAACAGGTCTGAGACGGCATGGTGTCGCACACCTACACCATCCTTTAGATTGATATTGACATGTCAAAGTCTTTAAGCCGAACCATGTGATGAGGGATGACTGCACCATTTCCTGTTTTTGAACTAAGTATAGTATTGTTATCAGTCCACATGATGAGAAACTGTTAAAAAAAGGAAAAAAAACCTCAACAAATAAATAGAAGAAATCCAAATTTAGATGAAAATAATATTGCAATGTAAAAAATATCACATACAAGCTCGTCAAATGGATCATTTTAGTTCTTAAGTTTGTAGGAACCCAATCTTTTAATGTGGAGACGTTGGAGATGCTGGTGTTGACACAAAGTCTGTTTACTCCACTGTGCTCCCTCTGTAAAGATTCTGTCCACAGAGACCTCATACGGGGTGAGGGGAACCCTATTCATCTCCTCCCAAATGGGATAGCATCCTCCAGGGGAGAGGGGTGACACGGTCTTTGCCAAGGCGATGGGGAAGTCCTTCTGCTGATAATGGCAGTCGGCGGGGGGAACAACCTCAGCAGGCACCGGGCCAGACAACTGTCAATCAAACAACCTCTCCTCTTCTTCCACTTTTGGTCCCCACTGGCCCTCCTCTGTCTCTCTTTCTCCCATCTCAGTTCTCTCCATCACAGTATGCCTGTCTCAGAAAACTCTGGATCAAACCCCCAGCATGAAGATCCTCATGGTGAACATAATGAGCATGATGTTCTGACAAGGGCTGGTTGGGAGGAACCGAAGACAAACATCAATTACAGATGCGTAATTGTGAATACTGTGGCACTTTAATGGGTCAGCTAATTGCACATCAGCGCAGACAACAAGCTCCACAAAAGGACGGAAACAAACATCACATAGTGTTTAGTCCAACTATTTTTTCCTCCATCTCTTCCCTCTGCGCAACAGATAACAAACAACAACTAACAATTGAGTATCTCTTTTTACCTAATTAGTAATCATCACAATGATAATTACATGATTGTGCAATGGCATGAAACTAATTAGTATGAGAATAGTGTGTGTTTTCCTTCTCCATTTGCTTAATTGGAACTTTAAATTTAAATCATTCATCCATTAATAGAGAAATACAAAGTAAGATTTCATGAGTAAAACATGCCTTTCTATTTTGACAACTGTTATTGTCATTCTAACATCGTAAAAAAAAATATAAATGAAACGCTATAAGTGCTCATGTAAAGACTGAAGTAAACTCCGGAAAGCCTCTAAAATATAATATTCAACTAAAAGTGATGGAGTTTTTCCCTCTGTTTTTACAGACACAAGTTTTTCATCAATTAATTGTACAACTCTATATATGGTTTTTGCAAGTACAGTGTAAAACTAGATTCTTATGCTTGTATTAGTCTGCTGTGTAATTAACATTGTTTTTGTTTTATATTAACTTAGTGCAGATGCATTGTGCTCTTGAGGGACAATATGTACTTCCACATCAATGAACTGAACTGTGTTATCAGAGGAAACATGTTGGAGAGTGAGTAACAATCAACCTAAAGTGAGTCTGTGTCTTATTTTAATGGAATATTGAGCAGGTAATTGGATTTCATTATGTACACTTCAGGTTATTTACCGTGTTCATATATTCTGTCCATTTTCAATCAAACGTATGGTATCAGGAGTTTGGAGCCAATCAAAATATGGTGGCGTAGCCTCGACATGCTGAATTGTGCACATACTTTAACCCTGAAGAATATCTGTTATTAACTGAATGAATGACAATGAAAGGGATCTGTATAAGTAAAAAACAACAACAAAAACACAACTAAATGTTTAAAACTACCTCAATGTTGTTTTATCAGTTCAGCACGGTCGCAGTATAAAATCATAACTTTCTTGAGAATCTCAACTCTTGTGTTTTCTCCAACATGACTATCCTGCTGAGAATATTCTCGGTTCCTTTCTCTGTTCAGCTACAGTTGCGAGACAGTATAATTCAGATATTTACAGAAGAAAATCAAGTAATTGGTTCCTTGAACATATTTCTAATATACATCAACATGTCACCCTCTCTACTGTGTTAAACAGAATTAAACATTACAAAATCTCGCTGACTTGCTTCACAACCACTGAGCTTGTTGATCAAATCAGAACTGTCATCATGGTGCTGTAAAAGTGGGAGAGGTAACGCCATACTGTTGCTGCAAGCCGTCTATTAATGAGACATCACTCCATCAGGGATGGTCTGTTATGACAAGTACTAGAGGCATTTGTGTATGTTTTTGTTTGTGTGTGTGTGTTTGTCATGACCCAAAGGCAACACTGAATAATGCAAATTTCTAGGATTTTTGTCTTTTAAATAGAAATACAATGTCCTATGTACATTCACTTTTTGTGACTCTAAACATGTTTTTGCATTCAGTAGATAGACGTATAATTAGCTCTTGTCTTTGAGGAAAAAAGAAAAAACACTCACATGGAATATGGAATTTTGTTATTTCAGAAAACATTATATTAATAAAACAAAAGTGGATTTTGATTCAATAATTTGTTCTAATAATCTTCTGAAAATTAGACACATTGTTTAATCAAACAATTGCATAGATAAAGCTAAAGCAAAAAAAAACAACAGCCCTGGATTACATTGCTGAATACCTTCATAGTGATCTATAGGTGGACCCCTTCCCCTTAAAAGATTGCTCTCAAGAAAGGTATGTGTATATTGTACAATGACAATAGACACAATGACATGCTTGCAGATCACTGGTTTGAATCACATTAAGGCTGTTAACTGATCTTTGGGAAAAAATCTGCATACATTTTCTGTTATAGACAAAAAAGCAATGGTTCGATGAATAGATTAATCCATTATAACATAATTGCATGTTCAAGTCCTTCATAAGACAAATGAATGTTTAAAGCTAGAAGTTTCTGCATTAAATAGTGTGTCAAAAGACTTGCGTGAGCTCACTGTGCATTATTGGATGAATCAGTCTTACTGAGGTGAACCATCCACTTCTTTTAAAGCAAGCTTTTTACATTTAGAAGCCACTGTGTGTGCATGCGTGTGTATGTGTGTGTGTGTGTGTCTGTGTGGTGTGTGTGTCTGTGTGTGTGTGTTAACCAACTGTATGTATATCAGGTATTTGCGTGTCTAAGAATGGTATGGTATAAAAAGAACCCCCAAGACTCATAAAATATATAACACAGCCCATCTTGCAGATTTTCCGATTAGAAACATTGGTGCGTACACACTCCACCATGCACCCCCACAGTGGTATGCTATCATAAGGAGAAGCTTTTGCAAATTCTCCATCAGTCTGTTCTAGTACGTCTGTTACATCTTTTCATTCCTTTCAGTTTAGAACATGGCAATTTGTTCACAGAGTTACATAAAAGACTTGCTGACGCTCTTAGTTTATATTAAAGACAACTTAGGTCAATGAAAAACTGGCATGTTCGGAAACAATCAATACAATGTGTATATGTGGTTTTCTTCTATATATGTCCAAGTGATATTAACTTGACATGTTTGTTTCTGTTTTGTGGATGACTATACCTCAGCTCAATTTTATTTCTATTGTGCCAAAAACAACATAGTCATCTCAAGCCACTTTTACAGAAAAATCCAACTTTTCCAGATGAGTAATTGTTGATGAGGATTCAACACCAGTGTCACAAAAAAGAAGAAAACATCCTTTTGTGACAATAACAGTAAACTGTAGAACAACGCAAAATCACACTTTTTTAACATCTTATGACATGTTTTACATGTGTAACAGGTGCACAACAAATAAACTGAAGACAGTCACATGTACAATAAATTACAATACCGAATTTTTGCAATTGCATTTTCTCAAATATATTGAAAGAATTATCTTGCCATCAAGTTATATTTTCCACCTGACATTATAATATTTTAAAATCACAACATGAAGAGGAAGGCCAAATCTCATAAAAGCCCTAATCTTTTCAGATTTTTCATGTTACGACAATAAATCATCAGGCAGAATTCAACATTTAGTTTACAATAAATGATAAAGTTTTACACATTTTGGAAATACATAATCACAGTTGCAATGCATCATGACTCTAACTTTGTAGAGTGAATACAATTACGGTATTGATATTTTATGCACAATCAAAATTTCATTGAGTTACTAGAAGATGCATTTCTTTTGATGGTCACTGTATTTTCACTATATATGTGAAGACAAACTGTCGCAGGTGATCTTTTTTGCTGTAATGTGTTTTAGAAATTAAAGATTTTCAGTGGTGCGTCATATAAACAAGCATTGGGTGAAATATATGACACTATTTGGGTCCCGTCCCCAATGTGTTTTTAGCACATTAGAAAATAGCATTGTAGGAAGTAGCCTATATGTGAAAACATGAAATGCCTGAAATCCCTTCTCATTTGAAAGATTTCATCAGTTTGAATTATTAAAATTATTAAAATGGATATCAGATATTGATTTGCTATAATCTAAAATTCAATATTCATTTGTGACTTTGTAGTACAAAACAAAAATTCTGAACTCAGGGTATATAAAGCTGTAGTTTCTGTAAAGATATACCTTTTTTTGCAGTTTTGAACTCAAATAAAATATTTTCATTTACCTTTGGAGAACTAGGCGAGACCCTACAATTCTTTTCGCCATCTGTTTGCTCTCTCACAGCATTTCAGCTGAAAGCTCCAATAACTCATTTTACCAGTCTAGCAAAGTGCCTGGCATCAATAGGATGAACACGGCATTTTGTCCTTCACAATGGATCCCCCTGAACTCACAGAACTCCCATAATGACCAAGTTTCTCAATCCATTGCTGTAGTTGATGTTTGGCTTGCACTGTTGCTGATATTGCCCCCTCCTTCTGCTCTCTCCTTTCAAGTCCATCCATTTGACAAAGTGAAAACAGCAACAAAAACACAAACAAAAACCTCCCCGAGCTCAGGCACGCACAGCAAAACCTGACATTCTAATTAGTTTTAAAAGTAATTGCTCGAAATGATTAGTTGAGTTGGGCCACTTTCCCTTGTTACCTCTGAATTGGAAATATAATTGTGGCGGACAGTAATTGGCCAGCAATAGACTGTTGGTTATTGTAGTCTGTTGTGGCCGACTGCATCATTACCAAGGCTTGGAAACGGTTCAGCTTTTGAACTACATTGACCGAAGAGGAACACAAACACACACGCACGCAATGCTCTGCTTCACTATGCCAGCTATCTCAATCACCACCCGGGCCTATGCCTCGGTCTAAGGATCTAAGTTGTTTACCACCCTGACTCCTTTTTCTTTCTCTTATCCTTTGTCCCCTTCTTTTTTTTGCCTATGCTCCCCTCTTCCTTAGGGGCAAATGGACTGCCTGTCAAGAGAAAGGAAGACTAGAAGCTCCAATCCAGAGACGAGAGTCTTCAGCTTGTGGAGAGAAATGTCGAAGGCAAAGAGAACGATATGAGGGGGGAAAACAGACAGAACTCAACATACACAGCAAGTGTCAGAGAGTTGGTTTCACTATTGCATTTCTTAAGTGCAAGTTCTATCTGTTATTGTCTGAATCAGTCTCTGTTTATGTCTGTTTATTTTGGTTTTACACATTTTCCTTCATATGTCACACAACAGGAGCCAGAAAAATCCACAGTAGTGTTGCAGAACTCAAAACTGGTCCTGAGACAACAATTTCACGGGCTCGGTCTTGACTGCTGGAAGTCTTGCTCTTGGGATGATCTGGTCTTGATTTTGTCTCGGGTTCAGTGGTTTTGACTACAACACTTAGATAGACAAACATAAACAGAATGTATTTTATTCTCAGAGGAAAGAGTATTGTACTTAAGTATTGCTACATTAACATTGCTTGAAATTAAACCAATTAAAAGTCATAGTCGATCCATTCATCTGCTGTACTGCTTTATCCAACTCAGGGTCGTGAGGGCTGGAAACATTCCCAGCATTCAATTGGCAAAGGCGAAGGAACGTGAGCTGGGGTGAGACCATCTTGAGACAGGTTAGTTTCAACCTACTGATGTTGTGTTGTTGTAATTGTAATCCTGGAAGGTTAGACGACAACACACACCAGATGGGAATTTAGTCAATGAATCAACCTTAAGCACATTTTTTTGAACTATGTTAGGAAATTAGAGTACCCAGAGAAAACCTACGTCGATGCCACAAAGAAAGGCCCCAAGCCCCTGTGAAACTGGTGATATTCTAAGTTTAGGCCAAGAATGCTCACCACTACACAGTGCTGCCCAAAAGTAATAGTACTCTTGTTGAATAGGGAACAAAAAGGACAAAATAGTCTTTTGGAATATCCACTCAAATTGTTAGCTACTTTAGCTGTTGGGCAAACAGTAAATTATATTTAAAAATGACATCATGGAAATGTGCGTTTTAACAAACACATATAGAGCAGTGGTTTTGTATGTCAGAATTGGTGGTTAAAATGTTTGAGTATCAATTTTGAATGTAGGCAAACTCTGTTGTGAACTAGGATTTTAAGAGAAGCGAAATACATTAATTAATGTGAATTGTATCAAAGTGTGGATAAACTTACAAGAGTACTATGTGTATGTACCCAAAAATACACATTACATTTTAGTGAACATTTGGAATGCTTCACTTTCTCCTCTGCTTGTATTCTTTGACACACAAGCACATATTAACTGATGTGACTGACCATCACAGAGGAAAATGCACATACACCATTTACTTTGTCTTTGTGATGCAGCCATGCCCTTTCTGTGTGGTAATGGCACAAATCACGAGAACTGACTCTTATAGTCGAGCTTATTTTATTTTATCGGGTCAGAAGATGGAAGATTTGAAGCATACTATACACAAACTTCCTGTTCTTCCTCAACACTACCCCGTTTTCTTGGAGAACTCCAAACATTGAGAGTGTGTATTTCAATTACGCTCTCTCTCTCTCACTATTAAGCAAAAGGGAGATATAGGTCAGGGCTGTCAGACTCGGGCTGCTGTCACCACCCCTACCCCCCACTCTCCGCATCAGTCTTTGCCTGAGGATAGAGGTCCCATGGCTTTCCATTTGGACCCTCAGTGAGTGTGCTGTATATACAGCACAGGCCCCACATCACGTGCACATGCAGAATCCCACCCACCCGCTCCATTAGAGGCAAGAAGCACTCGTACTGTTAACTGCCTTCAGGGGAGGAAACACTAAGGCCAAAGGTAGGCCAATGTTATTGTGAAACCCTTTACTTTTCACTGTCCTGTTGACTTTATTTACACCACATAACTGTACAGGTGTTACTTTTAATGTTTGGAAGTTCATAGTTTCACTCTTTTAATGGAACACAGCAAAAGTTACATTCTCCCATCTCAATTGTCTTTCTGAAGTTGTTTTTTTTTTTCTTTTTCACTCTTTGACTGGTGGACTGTGAGTATTGACAGAGTGGTGTGTGTGATCATCACAACAAACTGACAGTAGGGAGCTCGATAGCCATCCCACCCAGCCTCCAATACCATCTGTCTAGTATGGATCTCTGGAGGTTGACGGCTGTTGGCTTGAGAGACGTACACACCACAAGCCTCAAGGGCTGGCAAAACAGAGCTGGAGGAGGTGTATCTGCCCCAATTGAAGCTGTTCAGTCATCTTCACACACAGAATAGGGACTAGTAGAGTATGCCCACACTTTTTCATGCTCTTATACACTGTCTTCCTCCCTCCTCCCTCTCTGCAACACACACACTGAGAAGCAACAGCGATCAAACACAACTCTGATGTCTTAATTAAGAAGTACTAAGATGCTTGATTAAAAGGAAAGAATGAAAGGATCCATCAATGAAAGAAGCAATTCCCTCATCAGCTTACAGCAACACAAGTGGATGAGAGAGAGGCTGCAAAGAAAAAGTGAAGGAGGGAAAACAGGACGTGTCAACAGAACAGAGGTATGCAAAGATAGCAGGCAGAGCACTGAAGCGTGACTGGATTCATGCATCAGCCTGATTGATATGACTTCTACTGAGTTTAAGTGTCTGATGAGCAAAAGTTTAGTGTGATAAAGGCCAGGCAGGTTTTCATTTGTGACCTACTGCTGGCGGTATTTCTGTCTGCAGGCAACACTAAGAGAGACATTTGGCTGTCAGAGTAATGCTGCAGCGTCTGACCCAAGTTTACTTTTGGGTCACGTTCTCTACCATGGATATGAAAACAAACAAACCAACCCATTACCAGTGAAGGGCGGCTCTCTTACTCTCTTTACCCATTCTTCCCGCTCTCCTCTTTCACGTGTCTTTGCACTTTTAAAAGATTCAATTAACCTGAAATGAACTGAGGAATCATGCAAACAGATCATGCCTGTCTTTCTGTCTTTTTTCCATATTCAACTATTCTCCACTCCAGTTCCCTTTATTCCTGCCCCCTCCAGGCATTTTTCCTTCTCCTTTTTTATAACAGTTCCAGAAGCAGGGGCAAACCGTTGCTCTTCAGAAGATACATTTTTGTACAAATTCTAGTTTTCAAGGAAGTTTGAACTTTTGTGCAGTAAAACTAGCTAATGTATCAGATTATATTATAAAGTCAACAAGCTGGAAAGAAAGAAAGAGAATCAAAAGAATCATATAGTGCAGTTTAACAGTGTAATCTAAATCTATGAGTATAATTAAGTCAATAAGATCAACAAGTACATTATAATACATTAGGTAATGTTGTCATGGATTTGGATCAAAAAAGTGAAACTCTTATGGTTGGTGAGCCCAGGAATACCAAATGAATTTAGAAAGAAAGGCTTTCAGGTTCAATCAGTCAACATTACAGTCAAAGGTAAAATCACATTAAAAAAAACATGGCCAATAAATAAATGCATTTACCATTTTACCCCTGCATAAAACACAGTCTTCATGTGTAACTCCAAAGCTTGCTAAGTAGAGTAGCTTCATGACTTTGTCACCCCAGAAAAAGCTGACAAGAACAGTATAATATGGACATGATATTGGAGATGAAGAATACAAGTTCATAAACAAATTGAAAAAAACAAAAATTCAACAAAGATATTAGTGGATGTGGGGGAAGAAATAGTCATAAGTTGTCTATATATTAAGGGCCTGCTTCACATCTATGATTTCGGTAACTATAAGTCAACTGCAGTTGGCTAAACTCAGCAGGTGAGTGGTACTATGGGTAATACAGGTGTCTGGTTAATCTCTGTATCAGGGACTTAAATCTTGTTTATTATATTGGCATAAAAAGAAAAACAACGGATTTTAAGATTGCATTAAAGTTTGCTAAATGACTGCTGTGCCTCGGCTGATAGAGTGGTTGTCTATCAATCGGAAGGTTACAGGTTTGATTCCCTATCTCTACCTGTCCACATGTTGAAGTGTCCTTGAGCAAGAGGGTGAACCTCAAACTGCTCCCGATGGATTGACTGCCTTGCATGACAGCCACCTCTATTGGTGTGTGAAAGGGTGAATGTGATTAACAGTTTAAAGTGCTTTTAGGGCTGCTCATGTGTTGGAAAAACATTAAAATCATCCAAAAAGCAATTGGGATACAGTTAGAAAAATCATGGCAGATCCTACGTGTCGCAGGTGTCTGTTTTGCTATTAGAATATTTGCTACATTGACAAATGCATTAGACTGCAGACACAGGGCACTTCAAGCTACTACTACCTTTTTTGTATTTCCATCTTTATTGCAACTTTGTCTTCTCAGAAGAAAGTGGAGCTTTACCTGACCTTGAAGGCCAGGCTCTTTTGTTTTAAGTCTGAGGTTCACAACATCACAGGAGACACAAAAAAAACAACAGTCATGAAGTCACAGTGTCATTCTATATGATTTCTTTATCTATATGCCCTTTCTCAGTTGGAATTCCATTATGTGGCATTAAAGCTTTTTTGTGAGTCAATAATATTTGTGTCCTCATCTAAGTACTCTGGATCCCTGAGTAAGACCCTTAAAACCCTTACTGCTCCGGTTGCATCAGGAAGGGTGTCCAGCAGAAAAACTTAGGGAAGGATGCAGGTGTAACGCAATTTTAAAATACTTTTTCACAGCAATGTCTCAGATAAGATAAGAAATGTAGTAAATAACTGATCTATTCCCACAAGTATTCAATGCATTTCAGGTGGTGCCTTGACCAAAGTGTAGTAAGATCAAGACAATGGACTCCCTCTACCTCCTTTTACCTTACAGAGAGCAGACACACCTCAGCTCTGCTGACAGTCCACAGCCTGACTCTGCACTGCTGCATAGCTCAGCACAGCTGTCTGTTGTCCGTTTCTTCCGATCTCTATCTCTTCCTGCCTCACTCCCGGCTTTGTGTCCACTCAGCATGATAATGATATACATCTTTGCCCAGTCATCTCTTTGAAACTCTGGTACAACTCAAAAGTACATCAATGAAAACAATGTCCTGTGTGGTTTGTGTATCCATGTCCCCCATGTAATATGCACGGCGCAAATTACAGAGCTATATTAGGAATTTGAAATGACCAGACTTTAATGGTGCCAAATTTATCTTAAAGGCAAACTGACCTCCCCTGGGGCAAGGAGTGACAGGAATACTTATTCAAGTTTTACCTGGGGTGGTGTGAATCGATGAACTTCGGCTTTAACCTTGTTAACATTACTCAAATCAAACCCAGCTTTTTATCCACCAGGGCTGAGTTGCATTACCAAACTGCCATAGCTCCCTCTATGGGGCACTGGCTTTAAAGGGACATGCTAAGATTACTGTCAGCATTTCAGCTTAACAGTGGCACCATGTTGACACACAACAGATGAATATAAAACCTTGAGAAACAAAGATGTGCTCCAAGCAAAACCCTGCATGAATATTTTTTTTCATATGCACAAGTACCCATACACACACACACACAATCTTGAGTGTCCCTCCCAGCAGGCACAATCACACTCACGCAGATAATTCAGTGTCACAGAGAGCCTCGTCTCTGACCCTCTGGTCCCTTCCAGACAGAGGAAGCAGCTGGACAAGGACCCACGGCTGCCTGGAACTCACTTCCCCTGGGGAATTCAAAGGAGTAGAGTCCCTCTCTGCCTCAGAGGATGACCAGCTGAGCATCCATATCCGAGTATGTGAATGTTCTGTGTGTCCCTGTGTCCTGGACGGTTTGAGCTGGATCAGCCCGTCTTACAAATGTGCTGAAGAACAGTGTTTTGTTTTTATGGGGTTTTTTTGTTTGTTGGGAGTCAGCCGCATTATGAAAAACATCACATCAACTTGGTCCACTCTAAACAAATTTCTGTTATAGGACTACCCAAGGCTTCAGTGACAAAAAAACAGTTTATGTGGCACGCCTGTGTTTGAATTTATTCAACTCCCAGCTGGAGAT
>OMNM01034617.1:12422-35056 GCA_900302745.1 Parablennius parvicornis | reverse complement strand
GGAAATGTTTAATGCATTAGAGAACTATCAATTTGATAAATAAACAAATAAACATTTGGCAAGCCGTTCCCAGTAAAGATGAATGAGGTGATTTCACTGTGGTGGACTCCAAGGGGATCATAAAGAATAGGAGCAGTATTGATCATCTACCCTCACTAGCAATAAATCATCTTTCTCCAGGGCGATGCCGCACCAACAGAGGCAAAAAAAAAAAAATATTAAAAAAAAACAGGACATGTCGACTAGTTAGAAATCCATGATTAAGAATTCATAGATGTTTAAGCATCAGCATCCATTTAGGTGCACAGTTTATTTTGTGTGTGAGTGAGTGGGCATGTCTCACCAGCGGTCAGCCAGAGGGAACTGGAGCTGAGGTTTGGGAAGCTTGAGCTGCTGCTCCTTCACAGCATACGTCAACACCTGTCTGTCCGAGTAGTGTCTGTACGGCTGGTTCCCCAGTTCAAACAGCTCCCACATAGTCACTCCTAATGACCTGGAAAAAAAATTTGAAAAATAAAAGTAATTCACTGTTTCACACCTTCATGCATCAATGTTTATGCAAAACTAGCTTTTATATTTTGTTCGACCTGGTGTTTGTAAGGTTAGGGTATCTCAATAAAGACAATAGCATTTCTGGTTAGTCAATTCTCACCATATGTTGCTGCTTTTGGTTTGGTCGACGACCAGCAGGTTTCCATGGACCTCATCTATCAGTTCAGGTGCGATCCAGCGCAGGGGCACCCAAATCTGATCTTGTGTTATATAATAGTCATCCTGCAGTCACCAAAAAAATTTTTTTGAGTACTTTTTAAATTAAACAAGCTGAAAAGTAACGTCCATAGATACTATTATTACAGGACTGACCTTGTAACGGCTGTGAGAAAGTCCATAGTCTCCAATCTTAACTGACATGTCTGAAGTTAGCATGCAGTTTCTCAAGGCCAGGTCACTTTGGGGGAGGAATGACAACAGAGAGATTAACTTTTTAGAACAATTGAACTACTGTGCACACCCATGTATTGGTCTTTTACGGTGCATTTAAATAGATTTTCTTCAACATCATGTTAAGGCACTTGCTTCAATAGGTGTCTAATTTAACTTTCTTCACAAGAAATGAACACCTTTAAGCAGAACAGTGACTGGCGGCGAGACAGAGCGAGAAGGGCTCGCCCCCCGCAACAAAATCACTGATGCTGGAGTTTGCAACAAATACTCAGGCAGCACCAGGATGTTGTTGCAGGGAGAGGCCAGCAGAGGGCACTCAGACCTTTTTGGATCCTTCCTCCTCAGTGCATCACACATTCAGGCTGGTGAAAGTTGGAGGGGGCAGGATGAATGTAACTTACTTGTGGATGAAATTGTACTTGTGGAGGTGCAGGAGGCCTGAGGCGATGTCACATGCCATCCTTTGCAGGATCAAAGGGTCGGGAGCCTCAGAGTCAGCCAGCCGACAAGTACGAAAGTAACTTTTCAAATCGCCCTGAGAGACAAAAAGGAAATTATTATATGTGCTGCTTTCTCCATAGATATATGCTTGGAAGTATTTTAATTTTTGAAATAATAGATTATTCTAAGTGATTCGTATCCTACCAGAGGGCAAAACTCCATGACCAGCAGATACGGAGTGACTTCTGAACATTGTGCCAGGCACTGCAGGAGGGCGGGGTGCTGGAGAGTCCTGCAAGGGCAGCAGCATTCAAGCAGGTATGAATGCATGCAACAGACAATGTATAGAAGGGCTGATACAACCGCATCACTGATATAGCTGGACTTGAGTGCTACCTTGACATTTCTTACCGGTATGGCTGGACCTCCTCGAGGAATTGCATCTGATCCTGGACGCTGGCGCTTGCCTTCAGCTCTTTCACCACCACCTGAGTGGTGCTGAGGCCTGCATTGACCTCGCCCAGCAGAACCTGAGAGATGGAAGCAGAAAAGGATTTACTTTACTGAAATTACCATTGATATGCAGTCTCATTGAAAGACATGTAGAGTGTAGAAATGGGTGCAGCTGTATAGTAAATTGTGAAGAATTTGCTGTAACCGTGAAATACCAACTCTTTTCAACACTCTGACACAACTGCCACAGATTAGCCTCGCAAGAGTGAGATCATCAGCCCATTACGCTCACATTCCTTGTGGAGTAGAAAGCATCTCAGAGAACAACTCATACAGTCATTGCAAATGTCATGAAAGCCAGTTAAAAATGGGAGCACAGCTGGTGTTGGTGGATCCCCAAAAAAACTGTCCGTGTGTGCGATTTTAGAAGAAAAATTACTATGTTTTACCTTGCCAAACCAGCCATGTCCAATCTCCTTTAGATACAGCAGACTATGGCGGCCAAGGTCCGAAGATTTCAGCAGCTGAACTGGAAAAGAACAAATGCATACGAAAACTTTTACACGGGCTTTCTATTTCAATAAATGAGCAGCAAAGAAAAAAAAAACACATTTTTCTAAGTAACTAAAAGAGAAAGAAGGGAAGGTTAAGGATTGTCTGTTTAACGGGTGCATGCTTCAAAACCAGCAAAGGCAAACCCCCTTGAGTCAATACATAATTTCAGTTTTCCAGATAAATTGTTCCATTCACTTGAGACAGTGTTGCATAAAGGCAATTTATGCAAACTCCAAACTTTCTTCCCTGTTGAGTGAAGTATTACTTTACCAACAAGGAAAAAAATACCGCATGACAAAAAAAATCACTTTGAAGACGCATCAAAATTAAATACCTCCTTGGATCTTCATGTTTCATTAACTGAGATGTTGATGTTGATGGAGAGGACGACGACGATGATGATGATGATGATGATGATGATGGAGCAGCAGCGGAGCGGCCAGCCACTCTGAGCACCGTGACAAGGACTGACTCCAAGATCCCGGCAGGGGCAAAGTGCTCGTTCAGAGTGTGAGAACCAAGAACCCGTGGCTCCAGCCCCAGGCGCCTTGGCCTCATTGTGCGTATGTGGGAAAGAGCCCACGGTCGCAGTGTGTGTGTGTGAGAGCCTCGGCAGGATTTAACCCTCCGAGCCCTCGCACAGCTGAACAAGCTCCCCATGCAGCCTCTCCCCTTCTCCACCGGGCTCATCTTCCAACTGGGATATACACAAACACACATACTGTCCTTGTCTGGAGCTCTCCAGCTGTCGACCAAACACCGGCGTCCTTGGTTCCTATACAAACTTCAACATACAGTTTACAGAGAACTTGTCATAGCTTGGAGTCGCTGAGCCGATCAGCAGATGAATCCATGCAGGAGTCCTGAGACTGTTCTGCTGTAGACACCGAGACTCTCTGGTCATGTATCACGCCTGATGTGACCGTCACGCATGTTGGTAGTGTGCTGTCTGACGCACCAGCTCCAAGACACCCAGTAGTGACATAAGGTCCACATAATGCCCCCCTGTCACTCAGGACAGCAGCATTCCTCAGCCAAACATGACACAAACACTGCTCTGTCCGAAGCAAAAAAAGACCTCTGTCATACACACTCACTCACTATCTCAAGCCCCCCCCTCCCTGCTCTTAGGTCCTGGTGCATGCCACCACCCTTCCCCTGTCTCTCCTCATCCTGTCACAGACCCTTCACTGTATTCTGCCCATAATGCCAGTCCTCCACGAGTGCGTTCCATGGACGTTTCAGCCCCAGCCTTATGCTCCCCCACTGCACAGCCGGCCTAAAACGGAGCCATTGTTTGGTTCGCTCACTCGCACGCTCACGCAGAGTCTCCTGGTACACAGTGCACCAAACACACACTCAGAGACACGCAAAGAAGACACACAACAAGTCCATTCTCCATTGGAACGCTGGACAGACCCACACTTCTCCAGCCTGAGCTTCAGCCACCCCTCCCCAAACCAGAAAGCAAGAGGGAGAAATTAAGAAATGGTATTATACCAAATGTGGAATGTGTGAGCGTGAGTGTGCATTCCTGTCCTACTAAAGGCATTCCCAGAGAGCATGGTAGGGTGCAGTGGGGCTGTAGGATCGGTGTGATTGTGGAATGAAACACACTCACTGATGCATCAGGTCTCTGTAGTGGTTTTAAAAGCTTTAAATTACCTCCTGCATAAAATATAAGAGCCACAAGTGGATAAACAGGACCGTCAGATCAATAGCAGGCATTGTACTGTGTGTTCATAGTGATGTATAATTGATGCTTGGTTCATATAAAAAACACCATTCATAGTCAATGTATAAAGTATACGATTGGGTTTTTTTCTCTTGCTGTTGTAGTTACACAGCTCTTTTATTTGTTGGGTGTAGCTCAGTGAGGGGGTGGACCATTCATGACGTGCATAATGTGCATATGTATGCAGGATCTTTAAGTGACTACGTCTGGTTATAAAACAGCAGCTTCACTTAACCTTTATATTACTGATGTCATAGGAATACGATATAGAGACTTTCTTTATCGTGTCAATCTTTTTCACATCCTCAAAATAATGGAATATCTGTGTCTGTTCAATAGGCATGTCTATGAAATACAAACCGACACTACAGTGATTTCAAACATAGCACATGTTTAAAGAATGAGTCATACACCATGTTCCTTCTGGTTCAGTGAAGGGAAGACCTTTTCCTTCTTCCACAATTGCTCTTCTCGCCATTCAGCCATTCCTCGCCCTGCAACACCTGGACCAATCATACAGCGGTAGCTAAGGGGGACAGAGGCGAGGGTAGCAATTGGCTGGGAGCCTGAGGCTGCCGTATCCAATCGTTGCCGGCGCTCACATCCTGGGATGCTGAGTGGCAACTCAGCTCCCTTCTGGCTGAGCGCGGTGCAGCGCCGACAGCCAGTGAGTCATGCAGGGTGAGGCTGTTTGAGCACTCAGGATGTAGCTTACACAGATCAACATATCCTATTTAAGCAACATCCTAGAGTTTGTCAATAATGAATCAACAATTTACATTGTGCTGTGAAGGATAACAAATTCAGAATAATGCCAAGTATACCAAAATAGTTGCATACATAATTGGCTAAAATTCTGTCACTTGGACATTTGGCGTTGTTAACTCATGTGAGATATCAAAGACAACACACAGGATCTCAGCAGCAATGTACAGTCGGCAGTGGATTTAGGTCAGATTCCTTCCTCTGCAGTGGGTATTCGCTTTGTTTTGTTTTACACACATTAAACTATGTGGCACTGCAGAAGGGCCATTTAGAAATACCTTACACAATGCACAGATGTCTTTCATTCGTTGAGAAGTAGAGATATTCGGGGAAAAAGAACAAACGAACAAGATAAATCATAAGAGTATTGTACTGATGTTGTGCAGTTTCTTACTGGATCTGCCGGGCTGTTTGGAGACAGGCAGGGAGACTTCCGTGAGGGGAAGGATATAAACTTCGGGGCCATTCTGGGAGGAAGGCGAGGCCAGGGCGGAGAGATCTGCCTGGTACTCCTCTCCCTCAGTGTTTTCAAACTCCTGGTGCAAAGAAACACGCTGCGATTAGTCATCCGCTCACAGCCGTCCTTCCACTGAGATAGTGGGAGACAATGGTTCCACTGTGAAGGCAATGAAGCACTTCCACCTACCCATATACATAAGTCGTGTAGATTGTGGGGTGCATTGTGTGGGCCACTGCTACGACACTGTGGGGGATCACGCTAATGCATACCATTCAAACTGTTTACACAATACCTCTCTTTGAGTCTCATTCAAAGACACGCTTTTAAGCAGGTCTTCACATATATAATTCCTTGTTCACTCATTGTTGGTTTTTATAAGCCTCCAAAACGTTTACTGTAGTACTTTTACTACACCACTGTAGATTAGTTGCGTCATCTTGTCTGATGTTATTTCTATTCTACTTACTACATGTGTTTATTCATTATTGTACATAATACAATGTCATTCTTTATTTCTATGTTTTCCATTTAATACTTTTACACCAGAACCTAAGCTCTGTATGCCATTTCCTGAATCGAGTTACATTCTCTATTGTGTGCTATAAAAGAGATATTTGGAAATAACATCTACAATCTAAAGGTTAAGTGTCTGCACCACGTTAGGAGGAAGAAAAGGAGGAGCTATAATGAGCTATGCAGAATAAACCTCAGGTCCCTTTACCGCAGACTTACCACCTCCTCCACAACACCACTGCTGCAGAGATATATGTGAATAAGAGAGAGAAGAGGAGAGGAAAATAGTGACCCCTCTCTATCCCACACCCTCTGCTCCGTCCTGTCTGCTTTATCCCTACTTCATCCGCTTTAAGTCCCCATCTACTGCAGTGTCCTTGCTCTCTGCTCATTGTAGTCTGTCTCTACACTGCTCCGAACCTCTTTAGAATGTGCATAAAGGAAGCTTATCTCCGTCCAAAAGGTAGGCCATGTGAATTACACCGGCTTCTTTCACAGTACAGTCGTAAGGAAGATGATTTTCAAACTTAGAAAAATCCTCTATTGTCATTTAGATTGTCTTTCATTCTTCTACTTTCCATGTGTGACTTATGAATTAGCTTTATCTCTACATTCCTCAGTAGGTATTATTTCTGATTATAGTCCAGAGACATGGATCAGCCAGTCAGAGAGGTGGAAAAATACTCATCTCGAGAAAGCAGTTCATGTACAGTGAAATAAACAAACACATTTAACAGAGCATTATCATCGTAAGACAAGACACAATAATAGCTTCTGAAGCTTATGGGAGACCTGTAAAGTCCCACCACCTATGATATGTATACATTTATCCTTTATTAATTTGATGTTTTTCAACAATTATGCTGTTCTATGATTCCTTAAAAAGCTTATGCTGAAGTTGGACGGCGAGCCGTTCATTTATGTGTGTATTGGCGAAATGCCTGAAATATGCAGGAGCAGGGTTCTACCGAGATTGAAAAACAGTGCTCCTGTCTAAACTCCATACTCCATGCTTCACCAAGTGAGTTCTACCCCATGAACCAACATCCTTCAATAATTCAAGTGAATCTTGTTGGCCGGTTCAAAGACTGTGTACTGTGTGTTACAAACACGGTACCAGAATCCATTCTCCAGGTAATGAAGTGTTACCCATAACTATTCTGCACTTAAGTGTAGCACCAACAGAGGCAAAGAAAAGTGAAACTGTAAAAAGTGAGAATGCATGACAGCCAGACTGCAGGTTGGAAATATAAATAATAATAAGGAATATTTAAATGGCTCAGTATGTGTGTGTGTTTGTGCAGTGCAACGTGTGTCATTAAATATTATACAATGTGTACATAGGAATGTGTGTTTCTCCTTCAAGAGAACCATCTGCCACTCTCCTCCGAGTGAAGTGTGAAAGCGAGCACCTGGCTGTGAGTCAGCGCGGCACGGCTCCCCAGAGTGCCCTCAGTTTAGAAAGCACTTAATGCCCAGCCTTCGCACTACACGCTCCAGCAAGAACACCGCGATGGAGAGGAATAATGAAGCTTTTTGGACGGTGCAGCGGTGCGATTCAGGAGCCCCACACGACTGCACACTTTACAAATGAGCTGTTGAGTGATGAGCGCTTGCCAAAGACGGGGATAGATATCTCAGCAATTTTGTCAAGTTTGCAGCTGATGTAAAAGGACAAGATAGAGACTTGAGAACTTTATAGACTTAAGATTGGAATAGATTAACCATTGTAATACATTTTTATTGTGAACACTATTAACTATGAGGAGGACAGTATGTTGTTTCTTAGCACATCCCCATGAATGTAGTACTTTACAGTCATCTTCATTAAAAAAAAAAAATCTTAACTATGTGACTTGATCAAGCTATTTCAAGCATATCTGTTCAAAAATGACTGCATGCGGTCTCCATGTGTGTCCTTGGACAAGACCTTAGGGCCATTTTATTTTTTGAAAACTCTAAAATATGTTTACAGGTTTTTAATATAAGGTTTTAAAATATGAATTAGTGGTGATCAGGCTTCTGATTGACAGACAAACCCCCCCTAAATACACAAAGTAAAACCAGAGCAATTAGTGAAAGCATTTTCCTATGCTCAGACACTTGTATCCAGACAGTATTTACCTCTCACCACAGGCTGTGCTCATTGATTTTCATTACAAAGATTAAAAAGCTGCTCAGCTCCCCAAGTCTCTCCTGGACTATCTAATTATTTGCAGCTTTCTAACCAACTCTCTAATCAATAGACTGGTAAAACGAGCTTCCCCATTTAGCTTAAGCCCAAAATGATTTGCATAAATCTGCACATACTGCTTTTCAGTCAGTCAGTAATTTATGCATCCCTGGCTAAAAAGGTTAGTTAGTGAATCCCCAAGCTTAAGGAAGTAAAGGCTGAAAAGAGCCAATGCAGAGCCAATGTATCTGAATGGACTAAACTGGAAATCATGGCATGTTTCCCTAAAGACATTAGAAAATGCCCAGTCACATGAATGTTATTCTAGTTATCGAGATTAGGGTTTTTCTTTCTATAATGTCTGGATTGATCAAGTCTGCAGGATTCTCTGCGGCTGACACAGTGGCTGCTGTTGAGATTGAACTGAAAACTGTCATGGTTGTCCGACTTGGACCCATTTTTATTTATTTACTTATTTATTTTAATAATAAGCTGTGATGGGTTTAGAAATGCTGGAAGTCTTCATCAGAAGCACTGAGCTTCTCTCCTTTTTATACTCAAGCATGGATCTGCTGCAGTTATATGTCATTCATGTCTCTCTCCTGTAGTTTGTGCTTCTTCCTCTGCCTGACTCTCTGCCGTCCTGCTGATGTGGACCTTGCAAAGTTTCTGATCGATGGTTCCTGTTCTTATCAATTCCTCCACGTTGTTTTCTGTCCTGTTACTTACTTATTCCTCACAAACTGGTGGAGTCAGGCTCTAATGGACGTGTTTTCTAAGATACATTTTGGAGAGATTTTTCCCTCCGGTGTTGCTCATAAGAGATTTGGCTTGTTCTTAGCTCACGCAGAAAGTTCCTAAATCAAGTCTTTAGAGTGTGGCCTTTCTGTGGAGAGTTTGCATGTTCTCCCTGTGTGCGTGTGTTTTCTCTGAATGCTCTGGTAACCCTAAACTGCCCATACGTAGGTGTGAATATTAACATTAATATTATTGACATGTAAAAAAAAAAAAAAGATATTTCAATGTTAATTCTATGAAGAGGGCCGCATGATAATAGAAGACGTATCCTGACAGGGAGCAGTCTGGACAGCAGCTGTGGAGTTTCTGCTCTCTCTCCATATGCCCCCCGCCTTTGTCAGAGACTGTTATCCTTCGCCGGCCGCCCAGCTCAGCCGCTGGTGTTTGACACAGCGTGGCTGAGTCACGCTGGCAGCTCAGGGCGGCACAGAGGCAACATGAGCCAAACTGTGATAGGTAACAGTGCTTGGATACAATAAGCCAATAATTCTCAACAAAGGCTATATGTACTTCACTTGCACATTAGTACTTTGAAAATGGTCATAAATCAAATATCCAGTAGTTGTAAAATAATAATTTCTCTACCTGTGGGTTTTCCCCATACTGAATTCCTCCCACTGTCCATAGGCAGGCATTTTGGATTAATTAGTCACTCTAAATTGCCTGTAAATGTGAATATCATAGACGAGTGACCTTTCCAGGATGTAACCTGTTTTCTGTTGTGAGCTAGGATCCGCACCATGCACTCCTAAAGGGCATGTAGAAGATGGATGGATAAACACACCATTAAACCTCTCAAGTCTGGTTGGTACTACTACTACTGAGCATAGACAATAGCACAACCTCTTTTGTTTCTTTGTCTTGTATTTAAAAAACATAATAACACATAAAGAATGAATTACATATGTTTCCAGTGCCTTTTTATACACGCCTGCCTGAAAGCCCTATCCTGTTTCCTTCCTGTAACGTGCAACCTAATGAGTGGCCCCCTCAGCGCGTCCAGCTGAGGGCAGCACAGAGCTCACCTTGAAGCCAATGTCCCCTTTCTTGCAGCAGAGGCAGGCCAGCATGAGGAAGACGAAGGTGAAAAGGCCAGAGAAGGAGACAGCTACAACCGCCAGAGACGAAGGCCAAGACAGTTCACTCAGTGGGGCCCCATCTGCAACATCAGAAGCCAGAGACTGTCACAAGGATAAAGTTTAGAGCCGAACAGAGATCAGATGGCAAACTGATGGGCCGTGCAGGAAATTAAAAACAAAATGAAGATAAAGGCGAATTGTGCACACACAGATGATTTGTGGCTGTTTTGTTGACAGCCTGATAAAAGATGCAGGATTCATTAGCATTATTTTCAGTTTTGTATCTCTGCAGGCTGATTATGAAGCACAGCGTCGTAGCATAATTACAGTAGTTGCCATGCAGTCGGAGTCATGAGAGCAAAAAGTATGAAACCACCCACATACACATACAATTAATGACTAATAATTAAAAAAAAAAGTAGGTGTAGTGGCTTATTTCTCTGCGTAAACAGCTGAAGAATGAAAATGCTTGTTGTGAATCTATAATAAGCTTTTAATTTGGTGCAACCCCACAACTTAATCCCAGAAGTGCCGTTTGCAATTCAAATAACAGCCAAACTTTGATTAAGTTAAAGCCATTTTTTACACACCAATGCACCCAGAGCGCGCACAATGAGACATCCCCAAAAAAAACTTGAAATCAAAGAAATGTGTTTTCTGGAAGTCTGTCACTAATAGCTACACCAGGACTACACATATGCCTATTGGACGTCTCATGAGCGGCACGCACATATGTCAGTTCATCTTTTGGAACAGACCGCAAAGCCACATGTCATAGTTTGGAGCACCCACAAATAATCAGATTTACAGTTTTAAACCTCTTGCCAGCACAGATAAAACAAAGGACACAAATAGAGGCAGATCGTGAGAGGAAATGAAAAAAGAGAGTGTTGGGAAAAGCTTGAAATACACACAAAAATATGCACATTATAAACTTCACTAATTATTTGCCAAGAGAGTCATGAAACATGTTTGTTCTTCCATAAATTGTAAATTCTTTTGAGTTTTCATCGACGTTCACATTCTAACTTTAGTGCCCAACAAACACACAAACTACTAAACCTCAATCAATTAAACATTGGAAACAAGATGGAGACTATTTTATGACCATCAATGCCATGCCTGCCTCAGCAGCCAGTGGGAAATAGAGGAGCGCTCCTCAGTAGTCTGAATATCACTAAATAAAACATAATCTGCATAAACTGAGCAGTTTATTTAATGATTCAAGATGAGACATTAAATATAGATTAATACATTAAATTGCATTGTGTCCATACTTAGTTCTTGTCACTTCACACTGTTTCATTGTTATATGATATTTTAAAGACTCGATAATGGTATGTAAGTCTTTGGTTATTCCTTTCACGTCACTCTGTGATGAGCTGAGTTTGGGTCCAGACTGGTGCCTTATTGTGTCGGATTTGCTTCTTTTCTTTGGGTACTCACAATTCCAATATATGCTTGTTTTTATGTTGATTGGTGGCTCTAAAATGTGTGTATGGCAATGTTTGCATTAGCGCCGTGATGGACTGAAAATATTTCCCAAGTATATCCATCCTTTAACAGAAAGTTCATCTTACTATATAATTTCCCAAAACAACATCTAAATTAAAGCTTTATTGTAAGGATGTCTTTCACAGACTATGAAGTGGGCTGTTGTGTAATTGATGCTGATGTAAAGTTTATCTATTCCATGGAGAAGAGCCTGTCTGCTTTTTATTGTTCCATCTACTTTTTCACTTAGTCCATATAAGGTGGTTTGAGTTTCAGTATGGAGAGTACAGAAGCCCAGACAACGCTGTCCCCCTGCAACTCCCTCTAGCCCCTCTGGGGGGACCCCAAGCTTCTCCCAAGCCAACTGAGAGACATAATCTCTCCAACAGGTCCTGGGTCAACCTCAGGGCTTCCTCCCAGTTGGGCATGCCAGAAACTTTTCCAACAGTATGTGGCCACAGGACACAACTCCAACTGGAGGAGTTGTGCCTCTAATACGAGCTTCTCCCAGATGGTCCTTTGATATGAAAGGGGGTTGGGAGGCTGGTCTAATGTCTACGGATAGAATGTGCATTGTTATTCATTAATCTGAGAATCTGAAATAGAAGGACTGACTTGAACTCGGTTAAGAACACAAATAAGACTGCAGTGCTGTCAGGGGCCACTCTGGTCTATGATGCTCATGTTTTTGTTTTGTTTTTTTGTTGCTTTTTTTTTTTTGTTTTTCTTAATGTCCTGGCTGACTGACTGCCGTAATACCCAGCGGTCTTGACCTATTTGACTACATGAAGCATACAGTACTTTCAAAACTGACAGCCCAAACAGCACTACTCTATACAAGCCTGATCTTAGGGTCATGGCCAATAGAAGGACAATACCAACAGGCAGGAACCGGTTCCTGCTTTAAGCCCTGATGCAGGGAGCTACTGATTGTGAGTGTGGGCACTGATGCCTCACGACGGTGATGGCCTGAAGGCCAACACACATAACACTTTGTTGACTTTTGCATTGTTGAGCACACTTTCACTGTGGGCAAAGTAGAAACCTAAAGTAACTGAACTAAGCCAAGCAATGCCCTTTCTGATCCCACTCATACTACAACACCAAGCCTGAGTGGGTAGCGAATGGATGAAGGATACAGTGCGCTGCGGTTGAGTGAGGTTGGGAAATGAGGTGCTTGAAATGACTTCAAATTTCAACTTTCTTTGCATCTGTTCAAGCAGAAATCAAATTTAAGAATAATACGCATATCTCCCTTGGCAGCTGTAGCTGGCTCTGAATCCCATACCCCCCCCGCATTGATGGGCAAGTCGTTATGTGAGTGTATGAATGATTGAGTGATAATCATGTAACGCACGATGAGACTGCTGCTGTGGCACAATGTTTAATTTCTCTAAAATCCATTTAACTTCTGACTCTTTCAAATACATCAATTTGGGTAAAACCGAATAAACTTTATGTTTAACTTCAGGATGTCGCTATTTGTTTCAGATTCATAGAGATTCTATATTTGTTGCTCATCACTTCCTTGAGAAATAACATCTAACCTTCACAATGGCTGAATGGATGGATACAAGGAAGAAGAATGGGGTGAAGTGGAAGCAGTGCCAGGAGCCACAATGATACATGCTGAATCAGGGGGCGCGGTGACTCATGGCCCACTGAAGGACACGTCATAAAATACACATACACATGTTGTAATTCTTAAATTAGTTGTCAGGATGAACAAGTCTTAAGGCTGATAAATTGCCTCTTTTCTATTCGGTATCAGTAAATAGTCTCAAGGGGGCACAACAATACAATACAAGCAGCAGAGTAAACTCTTCAAGAAGAACACATTCATTTTTTATTAGGTGTTAGAGATTCATTATATTTTCCGTCAGTCTCACACAGAAAAGTTGATACGATCCTGATAAAATATCTACCATGAAAAACAAGATGGTGAACACAGTGTCCCAACTTTCCACAGATAATTGATAACTTATGGAAATTAGCAAACCAAACTAACCTTACTTTAATAGGTTTGGAGAAAGTCAACGCCCGTTTCCCATAAAACATTAAGGAGTACGATTTATCTGCTTGTGGTTTGCTTTTCCTCAACTCCAATGTTTGACCGTTTCCTTATTGTAAAACAGCAGGTCGGCTACTGAGACAGGACTCAGTTACGATGTGGCCGTTTGGCTTTTATTTATTGTTGGTGCTGTGAAAGACAGTCTGAATGAGAATCAATCAGTATCTCTGAGAGGCCATCCACATTGAAAACAGCAAAGCCTTAATGTGAGAAAGATGATGGGCAGGGAGTTTTCTTTCAACACCAATCAGACCAGGAGACATTCAACATATCTACTTACCAAGTATTGAAGAAATGTGCAGTAGGTTTTTTTTTTTTTTGTCACACAGGCAGGTCTTTGTACCTCTAGGGAGCTATTATGAATCACTGTACTTTATTTTTCATCACTGGAAGGCTTTCCGTCATTTTGACAGAAGGCTGAGTTTTCAGTGCTGAACACTGGCAGTATTTAAACCAAGATGGCGGCATGAATGGACACAGCGGCTCAGAGCTCTCTGGCTTTTCTTAAAAGTCAATTTTATGCCCTTTTCTTTTTCCTTTCGCTGAAAGTCGGGTTTTCCAACTGCGTTTCCATTGTGTGTATGGAAGCGTGTGCAGAATGACAATAAAATGATTCAGAAAAAGTAACAGTAAAAAAGGAAAGCATTAATTCATTAAGCATAAACCTGCCATGCAGAACTATAGCGTCTCAAAGAAGGAAATGTGTCAAGACTAATCTTGATTGAGTTTGATGTTCTAGCATTTAACATGATTAATCTAGAGCCTAAGTTATAACGTAATGTGGTAAAGAGTCGTACTGTATCATATTTTGTAAGGTAATTTATTTTACTTTGCTTAGTCAAGATGACAGCTTGAAAAACATTCTGACATACTATTTACAACCCTCAAATCAAAATGACCTCCTGCCCATGTTGAATTGAAAGTAACAGAAAAGGAACAGGGGATTTCAAGCTTTTAGTTTAGTTTATTCACATACTGTTAAATTAAATACAATACATTTACAGTATATGGGTGTCTCTCCAGATAGCTATATAAATATTTTAAGAAGTGAGCAGACACACTTATGACATACAACAGGTTATTGTAGTTACATTAGATTAATCTGTATTGACATGATTATCGCCACATCTACTTAACACTAAATGAAAATGAATGGATTTTGCATGATAGGAATACATTTGGAGCATCTGTAAACTCACCCAAAAGCAGGATTTTAAATTATCACAAAATTTGTCATGAGGAAAATACAATGTAACATTTTTAATTTCTCGTCAAGCTTATTCAAATCCTCTGTACATATCTTTTTTACAGCTCCTGCATTGTAGCTTTGTTTTATGTATATTTTTTTCAATATCCTTCTCGGCATGCACCGGAAAAAAGATTAGAATGAAGTTACATAACTTGATTTTGTGGATTTGAGTTGAGTTTGGGGATGGTCAGACATAAATTAGTTGACATTATACATGATATGTCAGATATAAATTAGTTGACATTATACATGACATTATACATGTAGTTAATTGTACTCAGCAAAGCATCAGCTTTCACTATAATAGAGAATCAAGATGATGCTCCGCAATTCCCAAGCAAAAGACCATAATCATAGTAAAAGAGAGACAAATTTCACACTGCAACATGTTTTTGCATGCTGTAGATTTAGATGCAACAAACAGACCTGCTTTCCATAACCAGCGAAAAGTCTAATATGTAGATGAAGTGGGAAAATTCTCCACACGTGTGACATTTAAACAAACTGTCTCCCTCCCTCTTTCTTGGCAAAATAGTGAACTAAGCAAAGACCCTGGGTCTTCTATAAATATTTGAGGAGCACACATTACTTCGCCAGCTGCATGGTGAAATGAAAATAAAGCACTTAAATCCGGGCTCATACCCGCTTTATTAAAAATCTGTCTCCAGGACCAGAGAGAGATGAGCCATGTCCTGACAGACGGGAGAGGAGAGCGATGGAGTCACCCTGCCACCTCCACAATTTATGCTGACAATGAAGAGGATGCAGCAAGATGAAGTGAGGGGAGGAGAGGAAAATATTATTTGTGGGTAGAGAACAAATGGGCGCCATTGATGTTGCCTTAGATTTGCTCAAAAGAAGGACTTTTCTATGGTGTTTTCTCTTTATTGAGCCACCACTCTGAATCAGCGTGATCAGTTTGCTTTAACGCCCTCTGGCTTGTGTTTCAGATAATGGCTGCACCATCAAGGTGAGAAGACGGATGCACAAAAAAGGGAATTTGCCGAGTTTCTCTTGTTCACAGAAGCAGATCGGACAGGAGACATTTATGAACACACCGGTAAATAATGTTCATTGAATACAAAGGCACTGCCAGGAGGAGGTGACTTTCCATCGCAACAAAGCAAGATGTGGCATATAAATAGCAATGAAAGCTATATTTAACAAAGAAACATATTATACTGTGTCTCACACACTGACAGAAAGAGTGAGCAGGAAACACACACACACAGAACGATGAAGCCTGAAGAAGGAAGCAGGAAAGCTCAGGAATTTAATGATGCATGTGTGTGCTCGCGTGCACGTTCATGCATGTGTGTGTGTGCATAAATACAAGATGTTGTGTTAAGTACAGCTGCTGAGCCTTCCATCATAGATCATAAATAAGGGATGTGCTTGTGAGGTTGGGCTTTCTGCTGCCGTGCAACTGTCATGAACATCTGAGGCAACTAAACGTCAGCTCTGAATACTGAACGGGGCGACAACCTGGTACACTCGATCGCCGCGTGTTCAATAGATCATCTTGGCATGGACAGGAACAGACAGGGACAGACGACCAGAAGACCATATTTGGAAAACAGGTATTTTAATCCAGGGCCAAGGGACGCACGTTATGATCTCGTTCCCACATGTGTTTGAACGCCAGGGACGAGCCATGTGTTCATATTCATACATCAACATGAGAATATTTGCCCACATGGAAATCCCAGTCAAGGTGTTGCACCGAGCTTCAGAGAATCACATTTGAGCTTCTGTGGTGAATAAGTCAGCGGGTTGTTTTTTTTTTGCTTTTGACAGCAGCAACCATGAGACCAGGTCCATGAGGACAAAGTGCTAACACATAGATAATATTGTACGTTGTAATTCAAACTGACAACACAGCAAGGAATGCTTCCCTACACTCTTTTCTCCTTTTCTCTTTTGTCTGATGTCTTGTTTCGAATGTGTGCATGCACAAATGCACACACACGCACGCACAAACACACCAGCTCTTGTTTTTTTGACCAAGGAACCTGCAGGGTGGGCCTAATGCCAAGCTACACACCACTGCAATCAAACTGTCTTGAGAAAGAGTGATGTGGAGAACAAAAGAGACACAGTTTCTACTGCAATCACTGTCCAGCAGATCAAATACAAATAGAGCCGCGCATTACACAAGTAGTGTGGTTAAAAAGTTCAAAAAATGGATGTGAAGCTCGAGGATAAAGACTGTATTTTATAGGTATGGTTGGCCCAGCGTTTCTTCCAAACGGCACATACCATGATTATAATAAAAGGAAAATTAGATTTATTTAGGGGGATGATCAACTATTTCACAGCTTAAAAACTGCAGTGTGTTTCAAACCGACAGAGCTAAGTCCCAGTCTGTGGCATCGACTGCCTTTCTGGCTCCCCTTAATGCTCCCATTGGATGAGTATGAACACCTTTAACATTAGGAGAGGAAGACACACAGAGAGAAAGAGTAGTTGAGAGCAGAAAGCACCCCAAATCTCTCTCAGCTTGCATTTACATTTAGGCCAGTGCTGCAGGCGCAAACAAGCTTTTCCATCTGCCCTGCCTGGGCTTTACTGAGTGCCTTCCAAACACAACACACACAGTCTTGCACACACCGTGGAGGATAGAAAAAGAAAGCAGAGACAGTAGAGCAGAAGGGATGGACAGAGACCAGAGAGAAGAATGACCTTTAGCTTTAAATTGTTTGACCAGTTTGGATGTCATAAACAATATGCATACATTAACAGGCTGCAGCAAACTCCGAAACAGATAGTGATTTTTGACCAAAGGTAACAGGATTTTTACACACAACAGTTTAAATGATTAGCTCATATGGCAGAAATTTGAGTGTCAAACATGAGCTGGTTTCCCAAAGGGAGATAGTGTTCTTACACTGCTTCTTAGTAAAAGGTCCAGATGCAGTAATATGATGTCAAGTTGTCCCTGTTCAATATGTACTCATATCTGAGGATGCCGGGTGCAGGATGACGAGAGTTACTTCTTAACTTCTCTCTCTCTTTTTTTTTTTTTTTAAGAGTTTGACATTGCCTTTCTTCCTAAGAGAGAACATATGACAGGTTGCATGAAGAAAAGAGAGAGATCAAGGGCTACAGCAGGATGTCTAAGTCTAAGAATAGTGTGAGGAGTGCAGGAGACAGAGGAAAGATGGACAGTGGGGAAGACAGTGTGCTGAACATGGAGCGGTTGCAGATGAGAGGAGAACACAGTCTGCAAAACGTACACATGTGCACAGGGTTGGGAGCAGAAGGAAAGGCACAGCGTGATTAATGGCAGGATATGGTATCCTCCACCAACTTACATCCTCTCAGCCGTTCTCTAATCGTGCCGTCTGTGAATGACTGCAGATGGCAGAAGGATGCGCTGGCCTGCAGAGAGCCATGATCACTGTCATTAACTGGGAGTGAGAGCCCAGGAGGACCAGCATGGATCAGCATTACAGGCCTGTCACATAAGTCCCCGGGTAGCCCGGGGAAGGGCACAAGACCAGAGAGAAAGTGTCCAAATAGAAGCTCAACTTTATCTTCTGACTAAATTCATTAGATCAAGATATTCTAAATTGTTGGCTTTGACTGTAGTGATACGATCAACAACATGTACCATTAATATCAGGAATTCTGTTAAATGGTCTCAGGTCACAACAGAGATGACTAGCAGCCCCTGCTGGCCTTTATTTTATAATGTGGACTGCTGGCTCAGATCTTGAGGGGAAAAAAACTGCTGAATTTGGGCTATCGTTATTATGCAGCACATAAGAAAACTGAAAGATGTTTATCAATTAATGACTTGATAATAATTATGTTCATCCTGCTGTGCCGAGCAGAGCTGTTTTCTCTTTACAAAAGCAACAGAGTTTATATAGGAAGCAGCTGCAGAAGGGATTAAGAGCACCAAAACAAGCACATGGGGAACATGCAAACTCGTTAGGAAGGCTTAAGGTATTAAATCACCTTAGCACGATGTTTTGTTGTGTTCATAACACACCTGAAGAAGACACCTAGTTTTTTTCTACAGACTGAAGGCTCTATAAAAATTAAACTTTCATAAGACACAATCATATCAAACGATCTTTGCCACCAATAAGATCAAATTTAGAGTTTTGTGCGACTGATTTTCACAAATGTATCAATGATGAGCACGCCATAAAAGAAAGCCAGATGAACAGATGAAATAATTAAAATGGTTGGTTACAAATGACTGCTCTAATGGAGGATTTCCATGCCATTCATTTCAATGAACAGATGGAACAGACGACACTGGAGTGCAGCCCGGTCCAAATCTCCTTTAAGCTCAAACAACTCCTGACTTAACAACAGTTTGAGCTGTACATTTACATTACCCGGCTATTGTTTTGCTATTAGCTTAACTGTGGCAAATATGTAGTTGCAAATTGTTTGGTGCTTATGAGTTGAGTTTATACCAATGTGTTCTTGGCTGAAAGGAAACGTAAATACAAATACTACAAGCCAGCTTACAAATACTATGCATGTTTCCAATGGAAGTGAGTCAAAGAAGACGTATTGCACGTCACATAACCAGGCAGTTCTGTATGTCTATCACACTGAAATAAGGAATAAATGACGGTTTATTACAGATTGACAAACGATCGGTGCAAAGATCCTCATAACAATTTTATACCTGTTCAGTGTCATTAAAAGCAAGGCACTGTTTGCTCAGAGCCTGACAAAGAACCACTCTGCACTCACATTCCAGGAGTCTGGATGTGTTTAAGCTTCTGGTTGGAAAACACAAATTACATGCATGTGCTCAACATATGCAGACATACAAATATGCACTTACATTTGATTTCAGCCAGAGTCTCATGATACAGACAAAGGTGATTTGTTTGTGTGTGTGTGTGTGTGTGCATTGTTTTTGAATCGGATTAGTTATTTGTTATCACTATAACTATAACTATTTTGGATGTCATTGCTGAAATTATACTCCAACTGCTTATGCTCCAGCAGCTAAATACTGCTTCTTAAATTAGTTTGCTGTCCTCTGTAGAACCCTTGCAAGTTTCACATCAGTCTTGCTTTTTAAATTAAAAAAAAAAAAAAAAAACTCTTTATCTTTATCCTTCACCAAATTAGATGTTGCTTAATTGCTGACGGAGTACTTCAGCATTTGAAGTAAATTGAACAAGTAGTGTGGAGTGCTTTATGACAAATTAATTACTGTATATGAGCTTCTCAAAACCAACACCCATGTCAGACAGGCAGATGCAGACACACACACGCACGCACACACACACTTTCAATGACTGTGACAAAAAAAAAAGCATTGCATCAACCACATCATCACACAGAGAGCAGAGAGAGAGATAGATGGTTTCCCTTCACTGCCTAAATCCACTTCATTCTTATTCCAGTTTCCCTCAGAGGCAGACTTATGTAACTAAAGTGCTTTGGTGTTACACATGGAGAGATGAATAATCAAACAGTCAGCAGCGACTGGCTTGTACTGACCGAGTCAGTGGGAGGAGCACTGGGAGCTACCAAGATGCCATTTTTAACTTCTTCCCTCTCTTCCATGACTACCACCTTGGTTACAGCCTTCAGTCATGTGTCCATGTGCATGTGAGGACACATGTAAAGTGGGATGTGCAGGACGGGAAGACGTTGCTGCATGTTTCAATGACGCAAAATGTGGGTGTGTTATTATCTACATCAAAGTGCTATTCATAACATGCACACCGCCACATCCAGGCATCAGAGGAGAGTGCTGACAGACAGCCTCCTACCGTGCTGCATTATCAGTCCACGGGAGTATCAGATGCGGTTGGTCATCGGTTCTAGCAATTAGGCAGTGGATGATAGTTCTGTGCATAAGATGCAGCCAGATTATCAATAACCTACCTGTGAAACACACACTCACACACACAAGCGCCTAAAGGGGGAGCTCTCCATGGTGCTGAAGCTTTAGTAAGCCAGGTGCATTTGGTGCAGAATGCCACACATACCAGAGTTTCGTTCCTCACGGGCTCAGACAAATCCCAGTCCAGTCATGTGAAGCCTGATGAAGTCAGAAAATCTACAATGCTGCTACGGTGTATCTGTTTCCTGCTCATGGCTTATATAATGCCACGCAATGTGACGACTGAATGGGCCCCTTGGTTGTTATTGTCTTTGTGTGTGTGTGTGTGTGTGTGTGTGTGTGTGTCTCTGTGTGTGTGCGCGTGCGCGCGCGTGCGTGCATGCGTGTGTGGGTGTGTGTGTGTCTTTTCTGCGTATTTATGTATGACTGTATGAAGTAGAGCACACTATGTTCCTACGTGGCCTAGAGCATTAGAGGAAAGTGCTGCTGAAGAGGCTGGCTTCGGGGGTTTATAGTTCAAATGCTGTCCCAATTCTAGCTCCCAATGTCACATCAAGCGCTGTTTTGATTTCTGCATGTTTATGTTTGTCTGATTGTTGAAACAACAGCCATTCTGCTTGTGTTTCTCAAAAATAGCATGAATGTAAAATACCTCCATCGGGTCATATGGCTCAAGGTTGTTGTTGTTAAGACGAGTGTCTTTTTTTGACTCTGCTCACAGTTAATTGAATGTTGTTCCTCTCAGAGAGTCTGTCCCTCCCCTTCGAGGCATTTTAGCATTTCTCTGTCCTTAGCGGTGTCCAGGACAATGATTGGTTCCTCCTCACACGCCCCCCTCTATTGCCTAGGCAACATTGATTCTCAGTCCAATTACTAGAGAGGAGAGGGATTGCAAGTGAGGGGCCGTTCTTATGAGAAATTTAAATCATTATGACAGGAGTGATGATCCAGACCCCATCCTTTGCACCTTCTTTTTATAATCCACATGTACCGTCCTGCTCATGCGCAACCCTCTACACCTCTAATGAACCAATCTTGCATGGACAGTATCCACCCTGACCTGTCACTGAGGCTATTTCATCCCTGCATAATCCTGATGGGAAGTTTTCAAAACCTGCGATGTCCTCCAGGTCGAAAAAAAACAACACAATTAAATTAAAGATGGCTCTCAAGAGCCACAGTTAACCGACATTTTACCTATAATTCAGTTGGGATCCATTTATCTTGCTCCAAATTAAAACATCACACTCCTCGAGTAGGTCTGTATCATTTCACAGCTCCCAGGACGAGGGATTGCAAGCTCAGCACCCACAGTGTGTGTTTTTAGTGTTTCTCCACTAAAATGCTTTTCTTTACAGTTCCACTGATCTTCGACCAAAATCAAATAAAATCTGGTTCTCATGAATTAGCTGGAAATTGTTAATTTGATCAAATTATTATAATTTAAAGGTGTCACGTCGGATCACTGCATTGTGTCTGCATGGACTATTCCTCTTAGAATATCAGCTATATTGAGTTTAGTTTGCACATTGTGACTGGATTTTTACTTGCCAATGCAGAGCGTCAGTAATAAACAGTACAGTTCTTCTGTGCATGTTACAAATGCACAAGTAGGTAACTCTTCTAGATTTTTATTTATTTTTTTTTTTAATGACTTGAATTCTGACCTTTTTACATGGCCAGGGAACTGAGAAATAACTGGAAGAAAAAGAGTTGAAGTCACAGTGGGTGGGACAGTCAGACTGAGAAGGATCAGGGATCACTGAGTGGTTTGGGGAGGACAGCAAGAGCCTGAAACTTGAGAGTCACTGTGCTTACTGTCATTTATATGCTCAGCACACCACAGCCAGTGCGGGAGACTCTTTTAGCCCTGTTTACATTTGCACACAGTTATTTATTCTGCTCTAATTCAACCTCTCGCAGCCTGTGTGAGGGCTTGACTCAATGCTTCGTGGTCCCGAAGCACTGCAGCAAGCACCTGGGATCGCCTTTTGCCAAGGATCCCATCATTCCTCCTGACAGGCTGTGGTGATTAAATGCTGCATCCAGCAGGAGCACAGAGGACCGCAACCT
>OMNM01034617.1:0-12063 GCA_900302745.1 Parablennius parvicornis | reverse complement strand
ATACAGCACACATTGCATGCACTAAATCCAAACAGCAGTCAAACCTTTACCATGAACAAAAAAATAATCAAAAGTGCAAAAATAAATGCAGCTGTCTTGGTAATGTGTCCGTTTGACCCTTACCTGTATCAAAGTGGGAGCTGAAAGCAAAACTGGGGTTGAAAAACGCCGACGACATGACAATCACATGTAGGGCAAAGACCATCCTCCTCGTTGCGCAGCAGAAGACGGCACAAGGCTAAACGGGAATAAAGGTCAAGAATAAATTCCTGACTCAGTAAGGTTGTTTTTTTTTTCTCTGCCTGGAATAAAATGTGATAGAAATGCGCAGCATTTTATTCCATCGCACCTCAGTGACAAGGACCCCCCCAACCCTGAAAATCCTGCTTCACCTTCAGCTCGAACAGATTTGCAGGCAGATGTTGAGAGCCGTTTCCATTTCACCACATCTGTCAGCTGTTTGACAACAATATCCAGACACGCGCCTCCTTTCCTATCACTGTTATTTTGCACAGATTCGGGGCAGCTAGGTCACCCAGTGAAACTCCGGATCAATTTTGTATGCTGAAAATTCTCCACTGCTCCATATTTCTTCTGCGTTGCTCTCAGATTGGACGTCTGCTTGCTGCTTGACTCGCACAACATGTAACATGCCGCGGAGCCGCTTGTTTTACGAGGATGCGACGCTCAGCGATGCGCAATTGGGTCTCCGGTTGGATACGGGGAGACAGAGCGACATCTTGCACCAGAGTCAAGCGACGCAGGCTATAAAAGTACTTCCGTTTCCCAGATTCCCAAATACAGACGCGATGACGTACCACGCGGCCGAGGCTTTCTTTTGTTTGAAGGGCGATTTCCGTTTGGTCAAGCGCGCCGGCGTCCTCCGGCGCGCTTGACGCGCGCATTTCTCCAGAAGATTGGCGCTCCTGCACGCGTCAGGCTGTGGCCTTGGGCAGCTGTCGAAGTAAAACACTCTTATGTGTGTTAATTTGAACTGAAGGCATGTGCGTCACATGAAACCTGACAGATGTGATCAGGTAGGGGCTTGCGCTCTGTAGCCGCGTGCGGATCTTCACCTGCTCCATCGTGCAACATTGTGTGTAGATATAGATTAGATTTTATGTTATCATTTATACTACAAAAAAAACTTAACTTACATCTAATTGTGACAATTGCAACACCACAACTCACATCCATGTAATCCATTACTACATGAATGATCTGTAGCACCAGGAAATACAGTATATCCAGTTATATACAACAAAACCTTAATTCAAGCTGTATTATAAACACAGTTTAGACCAGAGGTCTGCAACATTTATGACCAAATACAGAGCCTTCTTTTATGTCTTTCCACAAAAACAACTTTAGCAACTGGAGCCACAAATTACATTTAACCTTTAAACTGAGGTTAAATGTCTAATCCTTGAACATAGCGAGTCCATTTTCATATGATTTCCACACGAAAACTGTGTCTTATGCTGCATTAGTGAAGTTTCCATTACAATTCAGGATGGTAAGCATTTCATTACATTTGACCTGTTTTTGTAACTGATTTGAGCAGTTTCACTTCTCTTGTTCAGCTTTTGTTTGATGACAATTTTGACATTTTAGCTGTTATAACCCTTCGTTTAGAAGTTCTAGTCATTTCAGGCCTTTTTTGATGCTTTTTAAAAATCTTTTATTCTTTTTGGTTTTACCTATTTTCTACGTTTTACTTAGACCTTTTTAAGTACCTTTGTAGACAAGAGTTAAGAGTCTTTTTGAATATTACTCTGGGGTGAAAATACAATGAAAAAAAGTTACATTTTTATCCATTAATTTTGAGCCACTATAAGAGCCACAGGTTTCAGATCCAAGGTTTATGCTCTAAGATAGGAAAAAATTAAAGGTGATTGGATCAGGTTCCTTATACAGATCAATCCATTAACCACCCATGCAGATATGCTGGTGAGGTTAGCTGAAGACCTTCAAAGTTTGCTTTATCTCTCGACTATAGGCCAAGACGGCCCACAAGACCCTGATAATAACTAATGGGAACCAGTACTCAAAACCCTGATACTATTCAGTGGTGCCCCCCTAATGGTTAGCACCAGAGATCCCAGGGTGGGCTCTCCATCTTCTAATCAGTGGTCTGCAACAGATCATCTTTACAGGATAAATGCACAGACTTACAGTCACATGCTGACATTTACACCAACAGGTAATTAAAAGTCATATGAATGCTGCATGTTTTTGGACTGTGAGAGGGAACCAGAATATTCAAACTCATGCAGACACTGGGAGAACATGCAAGCACCACTAAAAAAGACAACAGATGAAACTGGGGATATTCTTGCGATGAGGTCAGAGTGCTATACTACCAAGAAATAGGCATCCAAGTGCAAAAATATACTTTCTAATATTAAATCTTTCATTCTTAGTTAGTCCAAAAATATAAATAATTCCAAGTTAATTAAATTCTCACGTGAGGAGAAGACTTATGACATGATATAACAATAAGTTAACTTTGGTCTTGTCATCTAAATTTATACGCTGACATTGTTCTTTCCACATAGTGCAGTTAGTGCATTTTTCAACATAATCATAAGCAAATTCATCCACACAAAACAAGAATCTAATTTCCGCATCGTCAGCTATCACATCACATGTCATCATACATATAATGACAAGTGGCACTCAACACAATGATTGACATTGACCAATGACAAGTAGGGGGGCACATGGAGTCAATTAGATTATGTCTTCCAGACAATATATAAAACAAGAATGCAGGAGGAAAAGTTCATTAATTTCAAGTATAACATAATCCTGACTTTAATGTTCAACCCGAAAACGTTTGTTGTTCAGGGTAAAAGAAAAATGCAAAAATGACAGTGAACATGTGGTAGAAGATCACACTCAATAAATCTCTCACTGTTTTTTGTCTGTCAAACCACCAGCTCAGCGTAAGGAAACATTCCTGCAAGAGTGTGCATGCGTGCATGAGAGAGAGAGAGAGAGAGAGAGAGAGAGAGAGAGAGAGAGAGAGAGAGAGAGGCTGATGCTTTACTGCTAGTTGACGGCCAGCTGTCAGCAATAAAACAAGAATTAGTGTGTGGCAAACCATGCCAAAGTTTTTTTAGCAACTCAAAATCTAAATCTATATACATTCTGAACAATAAACAAATTTTTTCTTTAGAGTGAATTCTAGAGGGGACCCCAACACTCATACTCAACCCAGGTGCAAAAACATTGGACGTAAATGCAAAGAATGAAATGTGTTTGTTTATTCATAAAAGCAATGACTTTTGAAACAAAAAAAAAGCAGATTTAATTCCAATGAAAGCTTTTGCTTTTTTGTTTGAATTTTTTTTTTTCAAAAGTCATTAAAAAGCTGGCTGATATTAATTTGACAGCATATCTGGGAGTTGGGACGTGGCCACGTTATCCGTTTGAGGAAGGTGCAGACTGCATGTAGGCAGCTCAACTCAAAGATTCACCTTTTTGTAAAGAAGTGAGCTTCATCTTTGCAGTGGGGAGCAAATATTGTTTTAAAACATTTTGCATACTGATCAGTTTTATTGAAGCCTTTCCAGATGTGGAAGCTGCTCATTCAATATACATAATTATGCAAGCCTGTATGAGACTGACTTTAGAATAATGTGCTCAGTGAAATTTGCTGTATCTTTGGATTGTGAAAGCATGGCTGTCAAATACAGAATGGATGTGAGAGGTAACTCACTTTCAGACCTGATATGTTTTGTTTTTTTGGGGTTTTTTTTACAAATAAGGTTTATGACAGATGCAAATAATTGTATTTTTTTTTCATATTTACCTTTCCCACACTGTCCCATACTAAGCAGTGTTGTGGTGGTTTGCACACTTGCCTCATAATGGGAATGTTGTAGGTTAAAATCTGGGTTTGTCATTTTGATGTGGAGTTTGCATGTTCTTTCTTTATAGGCGTGGGTTTCCTCCATCTGCTCCAGTTACTGAAAACATGCATGTGAGGTTAATTGGTGACCCTGAATTGCCCATAGGTGTACATTTGAGTGTATGTGGTTGTTTGTCTTTGTTGTGATCAGCTTCACACTAAACTGGATTATGTCGTCAAGAAAATAAGTGATTGGATGGACATTGTCCCACCTGTTACTGGACTGTAGTTAAATATCCACACTGCAGTAACTGTGTCTTAGTTTATTAGCTTGTTTTTCTCACACACTGATATTTACAGGACAAACTAACTGAGAATCTGATGTGATTAATCTTTCAAACGTACACTAGAGAGCAGCACTTAGCTACTTTTAGCTACTTTGCAATAGTTTAAAATGGTACTTGCAGGTGCACATGTTTTGCTGTTTTATGAGACCAACTGGATGCATCTGCACATCCTCTTGTGTTTATGTAATGTATAAATGTTATGGTTGCTCACCTCAAGATTTCTGGTTGAAGAATCGGCTAGAAGATGTACTGTCACATCCCACAGACTACAAGGGATTGATTTACAAGAATTAATTGGCTCGATTAGTATAACCTCTCACATTATCATTGAATACCTTTGAATAAAACTTAATTTCGACACTGCTGTCAAAGCCTGAACAGTGCTGGCATTTATTGTTTCAGATTAAATAAAGTTGATAGTAATGCTTATAAGTGATGCTCTCCGTCCACAAGCTACAATTTTCCATGGACCCACAACTTGTTTAATAAGCAATGGCAGTGGTGAGCATGCAGAGCGTCTCCAGCATGCTGTCAGTGTGTGCCAAGAATGACCTTGTAAGCTGGTAAGTGACCTTCCTGCTGATCTCCTGATCTGAGAATAAAAGAGGCAGTCAAATAGCTATTTGATACAAACTGACTGGGAGTGACTGCAGGAGGAGGGGTTTCAGTAGAATCATTAGACATCAGTCTGTATTTGTCATATTTAGATTAGTTTTCTTCATGTTATCATGTGGCAAATTGGAAAAAGCAGAATGAAGATTTTAAAAGATGATTAATGTGACTTCATATTTGAACAAGGCTGATAATAACAAATTATACACGAAAATATTTTCTCAGCTGAAATATTGAAAACCGCCTTCAGTCGTTCTCATATTTCTCAGTTCTTTAGAAGAAATAAGAAGGAAGAAAGTAAATAAATTGATCCTCTAGAGGAAATTACATCTCTGCATTTAACCCATTCCATCCATTGTTACCTTAACTACTAGGAGCAGTGGGAAACAAAACAACAGCACAGCTGTCTAACTGTATTTAGTCTATTTCTTCTATCTCCTATAACTTGCAGTAAATTGTAGAAGACATTTAATGCAAGGAATTATATTTACAAGAAAAGAAATACGGCACTTTGTTCTGTTACTGTGATCTTTCAAGTGACGCCTTCATCCTAACACATTGAAACTTGATGACTAGGTCCGTAGATATGATTAGTATCCGATCCGATCTGCTTTCAATGAAAGAATCTGCTAAACAAACTGAGAAAAATGCTTCTTTATTCTGCAGGATAACTTACTTGCTAAAGTGATATGCATTGTCTTACCAGCCATTGATATATTGTGAAGGAACTGCACACTGTTAAACACATTGTCCTAACAGATGAAGGGTGCACAGTCAATGCTGATTAATAGGTCCAAGCTGCATGAGAATAAGTTTTAATAATAGACTGGGTTGACACACCAAACGCCAATCAAGGTCAGACAATACTAATTCATGTGAAAAAAAATTAGCTTAATATATTATGTAATAATTCCAAAACACATTTATGGCCTTTATGTTACATGATCCCCAAAATAATACACATACAATCCACATAATCGATTAATGCTGCCCCCTTGTGGTTTATAAAGACTTTACACAGAAAGGAGACAATAAATACATTTTAGCTTTTGTATTATTTTCTGATGTATTTCAACACTCACCAAAAAAGAATATCTAAAATAATAATCTGCATATAAAATTTATATATATAAAAAAAAACCCTCATACTATTTAGTATGTCATATTAAATACTGCTCAGAAGCCTTCCAGTAAATACCTAAGGGCTCTGGGGGCCTTTCCTTCTTGTTCTGATCAGTGTCGGCCCCGTTGTAATCCTCATCTCAGGAGCCCTCATCTGTGCTCTGAGCGGAGACCTCAGACCGAGGTTCGGGTGAATTCTCTGCATGGGCCGCCGGGGAGGTCTGAATCTACCGTCTTTCAGCTCGTCTACAAAACCCTCCAGTCTGTCAAAGTTTGCGCTGAGCCTCCCCAGCTCATCTTTCAGAGAGTTGAACTGACCATAGAGGTCTCCAAGAGCATTTGACAGAGGCTGGATCCTGGAAAAAAAACAAACAAACAAAAAAAAAGATATTTGATGAAGTATAAATGGGGAAAGTAACTCTGGTGTTTGAGCAACCGTCAAGTGTTTGTACAAGATAACATCATACGATTGCTGTAAGAAAGTAACATGAGTCACATTCTTTAATTAAGCAGAAGTAGATTTAAAAAAAGACTTTAATAATTCAATTGATAACATTTCTCAACTCTAGTGATAGATGTTACTATACCAAATTTATCATTAATAATAATGGCCAACATCAACTTGTATCACAATTTTGGGTCTGAAAGTAAAATAGTTAAACAAATATATAAAAATAACGCAAACTATAAATAAATTTTTTAACATTTATTTTGAACAGACATTGAAACAAAGTGTCTTGTTATTCAACCTTCATAGATACAACTGGACTACTCACAAATTCATCAATTTCTGCAGATTCAGCTAGTTTTATGAATTTAGGGAGTAAAAAGTACAAAGATATTAGTTCACATTGAGGAACTAAAAGTAAGAAACATAAATACTCACTTCCACTTAAATCCAGCTAAATCTACTCAAATGAAGTATGAATGTTCGACAAGTTATTTTTTTGTCTCCTCACCCTTAAATCATAATGACTTCCATAGTCGGCAGCAAACAAGAGGAAAACAGACATGAGGCAGTTTTGGTCCGAAAGGTTCGCATGAGAAGTTTTCATGAGTTATTAAATCTAGTTGTTCATATGACAACACACATCCTGATCTCCAGAGGGAAGAGTTAATAACGTGAAACAATCACCCCTCAAATCCCTGGAACATGAGAATCAAACATTTCCTGTTTTATTTTCTGGCAGTCTGTGCAGTGAGCTCATTTTTACAAAGCAGTGTGTTGAGAACGTCAACCAACAACATCGCTTTCGGCCCCGGCTGGCCTCCGGTCATGTGCTGGGCAGAACAAGTTATGCAACTCCCAAGTTTAGTCTCTGAGGACCAATAAAACATCCACTGACATCAGTGTGCGATCATGGATTTCTTGTGAAATATTCCGTATTTTTCGAGTGTTTGTGCGCTTTCACTTGTTTGTGTGACTCACCTGTTATATTCAGGGAGAACCGAGGCATGGTCATTGATTAACAGCTCTTTCACTTGGTTCAGAATAGCAAATTTCCAGTTGTCCAGCACTTGAGTCAGGTTGGAGCAAGTCCTGCTTTGGTCCGCTGCACACAGACGTTTACAGTAAACAATATGTTTAGTCAGATTTCATTCTATACAACCTTGCTGTTGAAGTGTTCACAGATTGAGGTTATAACAGCACATTATGATGAACCTTTGGGGTCCCAACGTGGGGTTTCCTGTTTCCACTTCTGAGCAGCACACACGGCAACCATGCAGACCAAGGTCAGAAACCCCTTTAGTCCCATCTTTTTCCAGAGAGAGAGAGAGAGAGAGAAATAAAAGCCTAAATTATTCTCTCTTAAATCTAGTGTAACGTCTTTAAAAAAAAAAAAAAGAAAAAGAAATCTTCATCCTTACCTTTTTATGAAGTGGATGTGGCAGACTCTTTCAGGTCCATACAGCAGAACACAATTTGTGGCTACGACCCCCTCCGACTGTGACACAGTGAGAAATTATGACCCGGGCTGCTCTCTCTTATAATTGCCTGCTCAGACTCCTGGAGCACATTTCCTCCACCTGCTCCCGTCCACGTCAGTGGTGCTGGGCGGCGACACGCTCTCTCCTTCAGCATGTGGATGTGCACAGTGAACAAAATCATGGCAGTACAGCCAAACTCTCTGCAGACACATGTGGGCACATATGCATCCACTTCAGCTTCTTACCTCACGTGTCTTGTAGCCTGGGCGACTGATTATATTAAATAACCTGCTGGGCGTGAGTGGGAGGTCTTGATAATCCCCTATCTATGCTCCACATGTCTTTCAGCTGCATCAAGTGGTGTAGGGTAAAGCACTCCCTACGGGCTCTAATCCAGAGGAGGTGTTTGATGTCGTACAATAACATTCTTACCGCCTACTGTAATACAATCTGCTCCACATCTGTGTGACACCAGACTCAGCCAGCGTCAATTACTTAAGTCATTAATGGTGATCAGACGTACGATAGAAACTAAATGCAAATAACATAACATTAGGTTGCCAACGTTTCATTATATAGAAGTCTGTACAGTCCTCATGAGATTCTCCCAACACTAAACAGATTAACATTACTATAATAAACTGCTGGCTGATTTACACTCATTTTCATGTAAATCAATATTCTGTGAACTTAATGTGCAAATATAATGAATTTAATGCTGAAGGAGGGTGATGCAAAACAATATCATTACTTTACTCACTGGAACATCTTTCAATAATTGCTCACTTGTAGATGGCAGATGCTGGAACCAGAAGAAATAGTGAAATATCTCTCAGCTGAACGTATCTCCTCTCGTTCTTTAGATACAGCGAGTGCTCTCTCATGTCTCTAAAATGAAATATCTTCTGTCAAAAATATTTCCAGCTTGGATCTCTGCCAAATAAGAGTTCCCTGTTCCGTCTGAGAACGTGTGCTGCTGCCCGTGCTGATGTCTGCAGATGGTTAACGTGATATGTGAGCTAAAAGGAGCCTATGACGGCTATAAAGGAATGTGACTGGGCAGTGGTCCCTGCCCACCTGCACCACTTTTAAATCCCTCAGAGAAACACACAGGATTGAAATGAAGTAAAGATGTGCATCACAACATCTGCACTTTGCATTTGGTGCTAATGATGCAGGGCGCCAATAGGTTTCACTCCTAAGGGTTATATAAGCAAGTAAACAGACAGATGTGATGCACAAAACCCCCCTGCCATGTCATCTCAACAACTTACAGTAAATTTGTGATGCTATGTAGGAGAAGTGTGATGATTGGAAGGTGCTCTGTGTTGTTGATGACCACTATCAAGGTCATTCCATCTATTAAAAGATGTTCATGTTTCATCAGTGATTTCCATGTTTGGCTTTTTTTATAATCTTGTTGGAAATGTGGTGCACAGCACTATGAGTCAGTGTCATGTGGACTGGAGCGACAGAACACATTTGTATTTTTTTTCTCCTTATTCTCGGAATAGTAGTAAATGAGTTCAAAAGTACAAACCCGTCAGTAATTAGAGGACAAAAGGCATCCAGAAGAGTGTACGTGGTGTGATTGTGGTAGCTTTTCCAAGTATACTTTGTTTAGTTTGTTGTTATCAACATCACCACACACAAACTGTTACTATCTTTCTTCAGCCAGTGTTGAATCAGCCACTCAGTAAATGGAGCTTGAGTAATCCAATCAGCTGCCAAATGTTAAACTCCAGTTATGTCAATATCTCTGTCTGAGTAGAAAGACCTTATTTCATTTAAATGGACAGATGTGTTGTAACCCTCTCCAGAGTCCATGTAAACAGCAGGCTGGATTGATTCCGACTCTCAGAGCTTTGTACTCACACCTGTTATATAATGACAGCACGTAATATTTCACATAACATATTCTGAGAAAGTGCACCTGACACAAATGTCTACATTACATAAACCTGCACATGAATCAGATCACTTCTTTCATTGTTCATGTAAACGGGATAATCCAATCAATCCGATACTGATCAGTGGCGTGTAAACACAGGTAGTGTCAGAAATGAGAGATTTTGAAATAATGCAATGCTGGAGTGATTCTATTTCTCTCAGTCGCGGTAATTACAAGTTTAGCAGGGCTGCAGAGCTGCTGTCTCTTCCTGTCCTGTAGTATTGATTCCATACTTCCTCAAGTTACTTTCTCAAATTACTTTTTTGACTTGTTTATCTGCTATATCTACCAACATGTCTTTGAGTATTTACCTTTGAAATCTACACAGTATCATGAAAATAATAATACTCAAGAAGGGCCTTTGTTCCAAGCTGCTTCTTGATTCTGATTAGTGGAAATGTCTTGAAGAGTCCTTTACTCAATAAACTCTCACCTCCACTATCAAAACAGTTGAAACTGGCTCCAGCATAAGCCTGACATACCCAGGTCAGTGGGCAGTTAGTGAGCAGATCTGATTATTTAACCTTTCCATTGAGTCACATCACAGAGGATTTGGCTTATTGGTAGTTTGATATCAAGCCCTGAAACTTTTCAGTCCCATATGGAGTCCATCACCTCTCGAACCTGCAGCAGCAGCAGCCTGACGTCCCTCCAGCTTCGTTCAGCTCGGTCCAGTACGTTGAAAGGAAAGAATGAGAGCAGTGGACCTGCAGCGCCAGGGAGTGAGGTAACCACACTTTAGCTTTCTGTTTTCCAAATTGGTTCCACAACTGTACTGTCACGTGTCATCTGTTATTGACTCGCAGGAGCATCTTGTAATGAAATTATCAGAACATTTTTTAAGAAGATAAACTCCCGATATAGAAAGACTAAAGCCAAAGTGAAGATGCACCAGGAAAAAGTTTGTTTACAAACAATGAGTGCAAATAGTTTGTTTCTTCATTTTGACTTTTCAAAGCGACCCTGATAAATCTAACAACCACATTGGAGCCAATTAAAACAGTTTTTAGTGCAGACATCACTCAGTTTTTTTCTAAGCCACATGGTGGTGTTGTGATCAGCTCTTTGGCCTCACAGTGAGAATGTCCTCAGTTTTAGCATTTGCGTGGAGTTTGCATGTTCTCCATGTGGATGCATGGCTTTGATGTTAATCGGTAACTCCAAATCGCTAATGGTTGTGACTGTGAGTGCATGACAGTCTCTGTCTCTGTCTCTGTCTCTGTCTCTGTCTCTGTCTCTGTCTCTGTCTCTGTCTCTCTGTGTGTGTTTGTGATGAGGCAGTAATGCAGATGAATTTATTTATGGAGGATTCTGTATTAAGCAGATGTAAAGAATGGATTCAATTATTCTTAAGTGATAAAGAGGATATTTATAGTCTCATCAATTGTAATTCATTTTGTAACACACACACTAGTTTTGACTTTTATTAAGCAGATCGAGCTGGAGTCTGTTTTATCTAATCAAGAAGACCGAGTCAAGAAAGGTGCTGTTTATTCTCGAGTCTGCAGCTTGCTGAAAAAGTATTTTCAGAAGAATCTAATCACTCCACTTCAGTTTTCAACACGTGATTTATGTCCCTCAGCAAACTCTTGAAATCAAGCAAAATGAAATGTTTGACGCTCGCACTGCTTTGATCCTCTTATTTTGAACTGTAAATGTACATCAGAGAAGCCTGCAGCTTGTCTTTAAAAATGTTTGTTCTCCCTCTAATGAGCCAAAGTTGAGCCAGACAGCCTCAACTGTGCTGCCAGTAAAAGTCACACAGATGTTTTTTGGTTTTTTTTCATTTTTTTTTATATTAGGAACTGTTGATAGTGTGTTAAGGCAGCACAGTGGTGTAGTGGTTTGCAAATAGATTTTTTATCAGTTATTATAGTGCCAGGAACACATGAAGGAGATTAGTGTATGCGAATTTTAGTAAATGTGATGTTAGTGGTTGCAAAGTTGTGTTACAACCTTTTCCGAGTAGAGTTATTAATCAGTTCATTCATATATTCAATTATCGATTTATGAGAGGATTTTTGGCAATGAATAAATCAATAATCACCAGGGCATTGAATTGTCTAGTTTACTAGGATCCTTGAGTTGCGTGATGTCTGAAAAAGACTGATGTTTTTCTGATAAAGCCAACCGACACGTGTGGCCAAATTTAGAGCAGAGTTTATTATTATTGAATCCAGAGATCAAACTCTTCACATCTTAAGAAGCAGTTTTTGTTGTATTTAAGAAACAAATTTTGTGTGTGC
>OMNM01034616.1:0-12010 GCA_900302745.1 Parablennius parvicornis | reverse complement strand
ACGTCCTCCAGCCACTGTTGTCAGCAGTCCAGTGACAAGTCGGTCCGGTAATGGTGATATCAGACTTGAGAGCTTGTTCATTCCATACTGTGTTGGCAGGATCTATAACAGAGGTGCCAAGGTCAAAGGCAGCACAGCGGTGACATGGTTAACACTCTTGCTTTGTAGTGAGAAAGTCTCTGGTTGAGGTAGGCTTGATTTTGGGTGGCTTACGGTTAATTGGTGGTGGTAGGTGTAAATGTGTGTGTGTGTGAGACATATCCAGGACTGGTGACATATCTAGTCTGCACGCTGCCTTCACCCATGGTCAACTGGGATCAGCTGTAGCGCCCCGTGACCTTCACAGCATGAATTTGAATGAAGCAGTATAGAAGATCAAGGTCAGGAATGCCTGAGCAACACAAACATATTCATTTATACAAAACATTTTCTGGTAAATAAAAATCCTCAAGTTTGAGTTGACATCATTGGCTTGCTGGCTTGCCTGAAAACCAGAAGATTGTTGGCTTTAAATGTTACAGTGTGAATGTCAGTGTGTTGGTGTTTATCTCCTTGTTTTTGCCCTGCATTGGACTGGGGACCTGTTTATATATTTGTAAAATACCCTACATTATATATTTTTTGCTATTATACTTGGAAAATATTTCAAACAGTTGTGATAGTTTTGATGAGTCCTGATCTGACGACTTAATTTCTAAGGGGTCACAATGGTCAGATGCAATGACTTTCTTCATCCTCCTTTCTCTGAACTCCAAACAATAAATACCCTACCTGTGTCTATCGCTGTTTCTAATGGCAGTGCTCTTATGTAAGTCCTGCAAGGATTAGCAAAACCGTTGCTGAGATTACGGGAGTCACGAGCGCAGCTGTAATCCACCGCGGAGCGCGATCTCCAAAGTGAGACATACTGCCTCCTCACCTCCAACCAGTGCAGAGTTCCAGTTTATACGTCCTTTATCTGAACTTTAATCCCAGTCTGAGCTGTTGCCAAACATATCCTCTTCAAGCTCTTCCTGCCATTAAACCTATTTCATTATTTATCGTAGATTACTCACGGCTTCTGTCCTTGCTTTATCAGCCACTGTATTTTCTAAATAGAGCCGTCTCACAGTGCTTCCTACTTTTGGTCTCACTCATACATTCACAAAAAAACAATGGTGATGCTGTGGTGCGAAGATGCTCTGGCTTCATTGGGAGCAACTTGCAGCTCAGCGTGTTACCCGATGATGCTTTTACACACAGGCAGAGCAAGGCGAAGACCCATCAGAGCCATACCCGTCCTACAACAATCTTAGCTCTGTGTGGACCAAAGACAGATTTCCAACTCATCATAGTGCTAACACAGGAAGACAATCACACTTTCAAACATCAACCCTAATCTGCCACACAATCACTCTGAATTGTGGAAAAGTGGAAGTATGTTGTGTGATTTGGGCCTTTCTCACATAAAAGATAAGCAATCATGACAATATCTCTTTTTGTGTCTTAATAACGACTATCTTATTTCGTACACTCGGATAAATCTGCAAATATGTATTGTCATGATTTTCATTTTCTTCGTCTGACATTTTCAATAATTTCTTGATCACCACCTCACTACTTCCCACAGTACTGCTTTTATTAATTGTTGCATTTGCTGCTGTCTAATCAAATACATAGGGATATCATGCAGTCAAACTTACTGCTGTACTCAAATTTATGATATCCGCATTGGATGTAATAAACTAATCGCATTTTTAAAATTTCACTTTGTTGTCGCTTGAAGAAAGCAATGAAAAAAAACACGCATAATCTTGAAGAAAGATGTCAACTTTGGAATCAAAACAGTTCATTCTGTCTGGGAGGCATGGATGTCAACTATTTAACTAGTCAGGCTGCTATTTGATATACTGGGTCAAACATTTTGATTTCTCTGTGGCTTGTGTGTTTGAAGGTTGAAGGGATGCTATCTAATGAGCTGTGGTCTCCAGACTCCATCAACTGTTTTCTATCTTGTATATGAAACTGCTGATTTTTGCCCCTGCCCTAGAAATGGGCACCAAATCATTTCTCTCCTCTTGTCTTTACAGCTCTTATGATTATGCAGATGTATCTGGATGAAAACGACGGTCTGATACTCCGGATTGAGACAAAAAACCCTGAAGTTTAAAAAAAACAATCAAAAGACCAGTACATCGGTAGGTTTCAACTGTTTATAACAACGAATATTGGCCTCCATACAGAGAAGTATAAACAGTACTTTGACTTTTGAGTTTCACTTAACAATGTAATTTTACTAAACTGATACTGCTGCTGCTTCAGTTTATGCACAATTTTGACATTTTACACTTGAAATTACTTACTACTTCTTTTTCATTGTCTGTGTTTGTTCAAATTTCTCTTTAGGACTGGCGTCAGGTTATAGATGAAGACCCCACAGCAAGGGAACGCAAAACATCGACGGGCAACTCAGTAAAAGCAAACGGGACAAGCAGACATTTCCACTCTTATATTCTCTGATTCAAGGCTTCTGCACAGATCTACAAAGCTCCTGCTTTATTGAAACATGAGTCAGAGAGGAAGGTCAATACACAAGTGAAGATGAACCCTTATGTCACGTCTCACTTCAGAAGGGATCTTTTTCCCCATTTTCATTTGTTGTAGACTCCGTCTTCACTCTGCCGTTCCCCGTCGAATGTGATACCTGTTTTTGTATTTGAAAAGTTATAGCAGTGTTATGCTGTATTGTTTCACTACTGTTTCACCGTTGATGCACTGATCCTATTCACTGCTGTCTAAACTGTTACCCTGTCAGGATTCAGGTCAAGTGAACTCTGGAAATGGTTTGGCAAGGTAAATATTAAGAGATCAAACGTATATTGTTTTGTGCCAGGTAATTTCACATGTTTTGTTTGCTTTATTTAAGGTAAACTTTTTTATATTGACACTGTTTGCTCTCACATGCACATGTTTTATAATCAACTACTTTCTTGACTGTTGTTAAGTTTACAAGTAATTTTTACTAGACAAAAAGTTCACTAATACTGAGCCTTTTCAGGGTTTTTGTGTTTTAAACAGTTTAGCTGAAAAAGATAAAATCCTGAAGCCCAGTTACCCTCTCTGCCATTTTGCTTTTCAGCACATCTTAGCTCTGCTCCTTCTGTGGAATACACCCCATCTGTCAACTTTGGAGCATTACCTGTATAGAAAAACATCCTCAGGTGACCTGTGTATTTACCTTTTCCCTCCATTTAACCCTCAAAATAATTATTCCACTTACAGCTAAAAACACCAGACATGTCAGTGATAGGTCAAAACAATCATTCTCTGTTATTTTCTTTCCTTATTCTTATCTCTTGTCAGGCGTAGGAAATTTCCGTAATGCTGAGCTGTAATGAGGTATGTCTGAGAAGATAACTACTGCAAGTGATTGTTAACAGCAGTGTAATTCAGGCTACGATTATCAACAGCACTCAGTATACAGAACAACTCTTCGAAATAAACTGACAATGGCCATCAAGCAGATTGGTCGACACCTGGAAAGAGAATGTGAAATTGTTAGGGCGGTAACATGAATGGATAAAAACAATGACATTTAAAACTTGTTTTTTTTTCATCTGGGCCCCTCTTGCTGGCCAAGAGTTATAGGGACAATCATAAGTTATCAGAAAGGTTTCATTCACATCAAACAAATACAAATACAGTGTGAATCCCTTTATTAGCTTGTATATACTATTTTTTTTTATTCTGTATCAATACCCTCCTGTCTGATATTCTCCAAGGTATCATCATAGATGCAGAATAAGAATCACAAATATTTGATCATATTGTATTCTTTTTTTTCTCATGCCCATACCAAGTGGTTGTAAAACTGGGAAGACTTCTGATCGTAAGAAGTGGCATGTCTATTTCTGTCTTCAACTGCACGTTCAAATCTATGATATCATATTGTTTAATGTGAAGTTAGTTTGGCTTTGCCTATCTTGTATGCTTCATTTTGCATCTTGTCGTAGTATTGTGAAAGTTACCCTGCAATGGCCTGTTTACCCTCCTTCTCCCTCTTCAAATTCTGCCTGTTCAAAGCCCAAGGTCTCAAAATGTTCCTATTGTTTTTTGTTTGTTTTTTTAAGCCAACAATATCAGTCCTGCATGCTAAAGTCTATCCAGTCCTGTCACTACCCTCAAATCAGTGTTTGTGAAGTAAGTGTTTATGCTTGTTTCCCTTAGTGCATGAGTACTGTTTCAGGACTTTGGTTGTTCACACTTGGAAGGACTTTCTTTTGTAAAAGTCTCTGTTGGTGAAAGCATACATTGTAAAGGTAAACAGCATTACAAGAAAGCTGAACTGTTGGACTGACCAATGGCCATCAAGGGCAGTATCCTCAGGATACCATTGGGTACTTTCGATCTACAGCTCTCTAATTATTCAGGTGGAACAAAAGACTGACTGTGTCATTAGCACCATAAAAAACTTAACTGACTATACTAAGGTGCTTAATCGCCTCACTGGTCATCAAGACACACTGAGTGAATTAGAGTCAATGATGGGAGCGGCTCGAGTAAAACGTCGCTTCAGTGCTGTGGTGGATGGGCCAGTAGAAGAGGAGGAGGTCATGAGGCTGGCACAGAGTGCTGCAGATACGGCAAGGGCAGGAGGGAGCCCAACAGGGTCAGGGACCCCAACCAGCCCCTCCCCGACCCATGTCCTCAACGGCAAAACTCTGCCACTTCAGAGCAATGCCAACAATGCGCGGAGGCAGAGTGCCATCGGAGAGTTGGCTGTTGGAGATACAGGAGGAGAAGGCGGAGTGCGAGCAGGACGAATGTGCTCGGGAACAAGGAGTGGAAGAGGCAGTGGTGGAGGGGGGAGAGATGATGGCCGCTCCTCATCGGACCAGGATTCACTCTCTTCCCCGTCCACCACCAGCCGCCGGCGCAGCAAGCGCTCAAACCGCCGGCCCCGACAACGCTTTGTGGGCAAGGACGGACGCTGCAACGTCACCTTCGTCAACATGAGCGAGAGGGGCCAACGGTACCTCAGCGACCTCTTCACCACCTGTGTGGATATCCGCTGGCGCTGGATGCTGGTCATCTTCACCCTCTCCTTCCTTCTCTCCTGGCTGCTTTTTGGATTTGCCTTCTGGCTCATTGCCTCCGCGCATGGGGACCTCTCCATTCGGCTTGCCCCAAGTTCAAGTTCCTCTCCAGGATCAGGAGAAGCTGGATCTGGAGCAGGGTCTGATAGAGAGGCAGTCGTTGAGGAGCCATGCTTCCTCCAAGTTAACAGCTTCATGGCGGCCTTTTTGTTCTCCTTGGAGACGCAGACTTCTATCGGTTACGGATTCAGGAGTGTGACCGAAGAATGTCCCCTGGCGGTGGTGGCGGTCGTTTTGCAGTGCATTGTGGGCTGCATTATTGACGCCTTCATCATCGGGGCAGTCATGGCAAAGATTGCTAAGCCCAAGAAGCGCAACGAGACACTGGTGTTCTCTGATACAGCCGTGGTTTCCCTGAGAGATGGGAAACTCTGCATGATGTGGAGGGTCGGCAACCTACGGAAGAGCCACCTGGTAGAGGCACACGTCAGAGCACAACTACTGAAGGTAAGTGGAGCAAAGATGAACAATGACCACGATGAAAAAGACAATAGGTCTCGAAATATAGATGCGATGACAGGAAAAGGTCAAAGTAATTTGGTGAGAGTAAAATTGACAGGGAAAGGTTGAAAAGATTGTACTGAATTATGAAGGTTGCCACTGAGTGAGAGTGTTACAGAAAAAACAGGTTGCAGGAGATGGAAAGCAAGAGTGCTGAGACCATCTGGCCCGTATTCTGTGGGCCGCAGTTAATGAGGGCTTGTTTTATTTTCCCTCAGGGGTTAGGAAGATTTAACATGGATTAACTTGCCTACAATTCTTTAACTGAGGACTATTGTCCTTCGTCATCGCATTTCCCCTTGTATACTGTATCCATGTGTGTCAGGTGATTATTGTCTGTGCATACTGATATTTACACTATGGTTTGAACATTTCAGGCTTGTTCACTGCTTGATAAATCTGTTATCATTTGTAGTATGTGAGTGCGTTTGTGTGTACACCCTCGCGGTTTTCCCAAGGGTCAAAATCTGTGCTTTGAGGATACAGCATGGAAAATTTTATCTCTCCTAATAGCATGACCATATCAAAGTCCAAACAGGGCAGATGGGATTAGTTCACAAGGATCAAAGAAATACAATTCTGAATGCTGGAAATGAATATTGTACAATAGTAAAGGTTAGCTGAGTGATAAGCTTATGCATTCACAGTGTGAATAAAGATTTGCACCGTTGAAGTTATATGAGTGCAACACTACATACTAAGCTTTAGGGTCACGATAGGAACTTTAATTCACACTGCTTCATTGAGATTACCTTTGGAAATGGTGTCAAGTGAATTTAAAGTCTTCATATATGATCTTCAATGTCACAGATTTTTCATTTCATTGTGTTTAACATCAAGAATTGTAGTGTAAATCTACTCATCGCTTTAGACCCTTGAACTTGCATATGTACCACCTGTATTTTTTTTTTCGTTTCACAAAGCGAATCGTTTTAATCTCCATTCAATATTTCCCATAACTGCAAAACATTGCAATATCTAAAGTTGAAAGTTTATGTTCAGACTTGTTAATGTATTTTATTCTCTGTTCCTAACCTGCTCTTAGCCACGGGTAACACCAGAGGGAGAGTTCCTTCCACTGGACAACATGGACATCAACGTGGGTTTCGACACGGGAACCGATCGTATCTTTTTGGTCTCCCCCGTAACAGTTGTCCATGAAATCAATGATGAGTCGCCCTTCTTTGAGATGGACCAGAAAGCCTTGGAGAATGACTCCGATCTAGAAGTGGTGGTCATACTGGAGGGCATGGTCGAGGCCACGGCCATGACAACGCAATGCCGTAGTTCCTATCTGGCTTCTGAAATCCTCTGGGGACACCGCTTTGAACCGGTGCTCTTTGAAAGGAAAGACTGCTACCAGGTGAGAGAGAACAGATAGGAAGAAAGACTATCACTCATTTCCCATCTGTGAACTGAAGGTGAATGTGCTATATAGGATTTATAGGCAGACTGACAAATGTGCTCCATGGATTTGTCAGTTTGGCCAAGTGAAAACTCTCCAATAGTTGTTGGTTGAATTTTCAAACACATTTCTACTGCCACCGCATGGTGGATCGGTGGTTAGCATTCTCGCCTCACAGCAAGAAGGTATTTAAATACCAGCCGGGCCTTTCTGTGTGGAGTTTGCATGTTCTCCCCACGCGTGCGTGGGTTTCCTCCCACAGTCCAAAAACATGTACATGAGATTAATTGGTGACCCTGAAATTGCTCCCATAGGTGTGAATGTGAGTCTGTTTAGTGTCTTTCTCTCTGTGTTTGTCCTGTGATGGACTGCCAACATGTTAGCTGTGTTTGCCTCCAGCGTCCTGTGATCCAGCACAGGATAAAGCAGTTTAGAAAATAGATGGATTTTGAGTGCTGCCTCCAATTTGACCAACATATCAAAAGTCAATAATCGCTTGACCCAACTCATCAAATGTTTAATTCCTCTAAGCCTAATGGCAGCCTGATTATTATATTTAGAGGAAATATGTTTTATGCAACTGCACTATTATAACAAAGAACAAAGAAACTGTTGTTGTATATGTCATCTTGATTGTGTAGCTAAAGGTTTTCTCTCTTTTTTTTTATTTCTAGGTGGATTACTCATTTTTTAATCGGACATATGCAATTCCAAACACACCCTCATGCAGTGCTAAAGAGCTGGCTGACCAGAAGTACATTCAAAGCTCACGCTCGTCATTTTGCTACGAGAATGAAGTGGCCCTGCAACTCGTCTCTCCAGACAATGAGAATGAACAAGGTCTAGAGTGTCCCACTCCAGTGACCCGAAGGTCATCTGTGGTAGAACATTTACACTACAATTGACCCTGTGGGATAGGAGGCCTTACAGGAAAAGGACTCAGTAGCAGCTTTAAGATGAGGTACATGTTGAAGAAAGTCAGAGAGAGAGACGGGTAGGCGTTGTTTGACCTAAACCGACAAAAGCACTTTGTGAGTGTATGACAGGAAAGGGAAAATGTTAGACAGTAAGGACCATCCAGAGTTGAAGCAACTCAAAAGGGCAGCACGTTATAAAGTCTCCAAGATTTAAAGAAGTATTCTTTTGCAGTGAAACTAAAACAGAAGGAAATGTAGGATCAGCCATTTGCAGATTTTGGACTTGACACTGACCTAGTTGTCTGATTGGCCCTGGCAATCTTTCAGAATTTTGAAAAACCTGTCTGCCAAGTCTCACATCTGGCCCATTACTACCACAGCACACCCATCTGGCTCTCAGGCTTGACTGGCAGGATATGCAACAGCACCCCGTGGTGGTAACACATGACTAATGCAACGTAATTCCATGACAGAAAAGCCAGCCTCTACTTTGAAGTGGCTTCCGTATGCAATGAACAGTAGCTTTTGCTACATGGGAATTTTTTTCTCTCCAATGCTGAATTATCATTTACATGTTTTATTTGCCTTTGGTAAGTATGGAAAGTGCATTTTTTTTGTTCAGAATGTATCTTAGTAATACTTGTAGGGCCAAAGCGGAACAACTGTAACATGAGGAGAAACTGCAAGAACTAGCAGCGGTTTTTCGCAGTTTGTTGCCATGTTATGTTGTTTTGCTTTTATTCTACAAGTCATGCAAAAAATATGTTCACTGATCCTAATTGCTTTATTTAATATAACATTTTTGTTTTGAGTGAAATGCCATGTTTCAGGGGAAGCGTTGTAATGTATCTAACCACACTGTTGACACAGCAAGGCAGATCGATTAATCACACCAAGCACTGCTTCCTGCACCTCTGTTCACAGCACCCTCTTATATTTATTGCCACAATAAGCAACCAGAATTTTGGGTTCTGGGTGACTTTGGAACTGACATACAACATGGTACATTTTGGAAGTGACCTGGGCATCGACACCCATTGATGTTGTGGGCTGAATCCTCAGTAACAGACTTTGGGTTGAAGATGTAAGAGAACTACATTCACCTCCACCATCACTAACAGAACTGAACTAAACTGAATGGGAGCGATATGATGAATGTGACATTGAGCTGGATTTGCTGTTTCTGCAACTCTGCGACTGCATTGTCCTCAAGTGAACGAGAACCGAACTGGATGCCACACCAACATCAAATAAAATAATTCCATATTTTTTGTTCTCAAGCATCCATGAACTCTCCACACCTCTATTGTTGATTAATGCATAACAGTTTTCTTCTCACTACCCATGAGAAAAATGTAGTAGGCGGTGCCTTCATAGCAGAGATTTTGCAACCAGCCCTTGATCTGCAAAAATTTATATTAAGTTTTAAATGTGCTTAAAGTGTATTTATGTAATGCTTTTTATGCACGACTGTTTTTGATCACTTCAAAGTTTTCGGCATGTTCTAGGTCAGGGATCTGCAACCTTATAGGCAAAAGAGCCTTTTAAAAAAAAACAACAAATAAAATATTCAATACAGCACAGAAACAGGGAAACTACACATAAAACTGTACTTTATGTTTGCAATTAGGTATTGCTGGAATTTCATTTGAATTTTAGCTTTTTAAGCATTACTTTTATTATTTGTCAATATATTTGGGAGGCACCCTTTCTTCCCAAAGATGAGATATGTAATCTAATGAGAGATTGTCTGCTGTGCGACAAATATAAAATTAAAAGGTGATTGTTTATTTCCATATGTTCTGTAAAAACTACTGAAAGGGCTGAGTATCGGTTGCAGACCCCTGTTCTACGTATTGAAGATTTCTCTCTGAATAATGACTGTGAATTTACTCAGTAACCGAGTCATTTCAAGAAGAATGCTCACTAGTGATATTAAAAGGTTGTATTATACCGTAAACTATATAATAGTTGCACTTTGTAGTCATAAAGCACCTGGGATGTTTTTGTTTATTTTATTCTTGTAATAATTTACAGTAAATTATGCCACCTGAAAATGTACTGTAAGTCTTTGATTTCCAAATGTGTTGGAAGGAAATGTGAGCAAGTGGTTGACCAATAATCATTCTGGTCTACGGACATATTGGGAACTTGGTTTTTTTGTACTTTGCTCTTGAGTGAAATGTGGAGACTAATATCACTGATGAAGCTCCAGAACAACATGGTATTTTTGCAGATTTAGTTCAGGAGCACCCAAGAGCAGAGTACCACAAGAACAATACCCTCGTGACCTTAGATGGGACTTTGGGATTTATTGATACAGTGTTATCTATTACATTTAGTGTTAAGGCAGTTCCATGTTTGTTTCACTCCTCACACTGCTCGTCTGTGGCTACCATGTTCTATTTATAGGCCGCACGGTGGGTCACCCTGCCTTCACCTCCGTGAAATGTAACTTGACCATCAGTTTGATGACGATTGTGTTTTTAAAACTGCACGGAAAAGGAGTAACAGACAGGTTGTTTGGTCTTTTGGCTGTTTCCTTGGCATGTCCCATACGCACAGTAAAGTACATTTTACACATCGAGTGAAATAAATAATTTTTATCACTATCTATTTTTACATAGATTTGAGAAGTGATATAAGTTGTACGTACCCATTTTCAGTAATTTGTGCTGAGAAGCAAGTAATACACTGCTCAAACATAGACATGTGATTTCAGAGCTGCCTCAGGCACAATGCACTTCCAAATGAAACAAGACTGTGTTGTAGAGAAATAAAACACAGTATCAACCATAAGTCTAGTTCATAACAATGTTGACCTGGTTTTTGTTATACTTATTATATAACAGCCTATATGTTGAAAAGAAGCTGTTTATATGTATTTTTTCACAAGTTGAGAAGTTAGAAATTGCTCTGCCACAGAATGATCTCTTTAACGAAAAAAAACCACACACACACACACGCACACACGCAGCTGCCCATGTTTAAAAAACTGACATCTTTAAAAAGAAAACTGTTGTATGTTATTTTAGGTTCGCAGAAATCAATACTTTATAACTTCATAAACAGTTGCTTCATTGCAATATTTACTGTGTAGCCAGTAGCAGGCATTTAAAATAAATAATATAAATAAAACCTCTACATAAAAAGTAAATTTCTCAAAGGAACGATAAAGTTCATAAAAATAAAACTATGGTGAATTGTATTGACAACAAATGTAAGCAGGGGTTTTCCCTGTTATATCTAAACGATGAGCTTATTGCAGATGTATGTTTAAATAATTTAAATACTCATGTGGTATTTTTTTTTTTAAAGAGTCGCTTACATGTCATGAATTGCATGCTTGAAATACAACTGCTACAAGTACATCTTAAACACTGAAATCAGGACGTATAAGTTGTGTTTTTTCATAGTTTTCACCTGTTTTACATTAAATGAAGAAGACAAACTTGTTGGCTGACGGGGACTTCGTGTATAGGGTTTCCATATTCTCCCTGTGCCTGCTACTGCACTTATATTGTAGATTTAGCTGACTCCTTTTGTCTCACTATTTACCAGCAGGCCTTGAACACTGATACCACGTGGCTCAGTCAGGAACGGTCTGAAGTGGGCTCAAAAACTCGCTAGCGCCATCGGTGGGTGTTTGTGGGTTAATTGAACTGATTCTGGGCTCAGATGATCAGTGTCTGAGGACACCCGCCGGTCGCCGCCACTTGCTGGTAAACAAAGAGCGCGCAAATCTCCCTTCTCAGGCGCGACAGAGCCGCTCGACACCTGCTCCAGCGCTCTGATTGGCCACAGAGCACGTACGTCACAGATATTTCCGCCTCTTCATAGTTACTATTGGCTAGTCTCGGTGACGTCTCTCTTGAGATTGACGTGATTCGTCACTGCGGACGTTTGGTGCCCATTTCGGGGCGGACGGCGGCGGCGGTGTCGGGGAGGAGGGTCCGCGGCCCAGAGTGAGACTGTGATTGGAGGCGACTCTCTCCGAAGCTCGGCCTACACATAGACATGAAAAAGAATAGACATGGCATCGACGCGTAGCG
>OMNM01034615.1:3217-17539 GCA_900302745.1 Parablennius parvicornis | reverse complement strand
AAAACAGGGGGTGGATGGTGACGAGGGGTGAAGGGGGGTGAGCGAGCATGGGGATGAAGAATGAAAAGGAGGGGGTAAGTAAATATGGGGCATTCTTGGGGTTTGAGCCACGTCCTGCTGAGTGGGTGGAAGAGAAAAGAGCTCAGGTCCTTTTTAGCTTTCTGCTGATGTTCCCTCAGCAGCAGCCAACGTTTACCTCGCTGAGTCTCGCTCTTCTAACAGTTTCCCACTTTACAGTTGTCTGATTCCTCACAAGCAAAGCCGATGTTTTGGGCGTCCGTCAGTGACTCTGAGCACCGTTGTGGTGTAAACAGAACAGAAACCCAAAACACAGTGAAAGTTTTTCATTTTCACAAAAAAAAAAAAAAAAAAAAGAAAACATAATTTAAATAAGGACTGGATCATCACCACTTTTCTCAATATTCTTTTTATAATTAGTGCAGATTATTTTGCTAAACTTTTTCTCATTTGCTGTTGATCCTATTTCAACACATTCCTTATTTCTGTTCACTATTATTTTTGTTATTTTGAATATTAAAAAAGCATTTTTAATCAACTGACAAATTATTTAAGTTAAAGTTACATAATTATTAGTTTTTTATAAAGTTTGTAATAGTCTGTGATACTCTGTTGTTATACATTCCTGTTAATTGATTCAACATTTAATTTTAAAACTATTTCATCTGCATGATTATTCTCGATTATTTTCATAAAATGTTTCAAAATGTATTTCTGTAAACTAACCACTTGAAGTGTTTATTACATGTAGCTAACTATTGCAACATTGTCATTACACGCAGCTGTTATGAATCATTTCTTTAAAAAAAAAAAAATTGAAAAATAAAATACACATTACTTTAAACTATCTCATCGTCTGTGTGCTGGTCACTCGCTAACACGAACAATTTATTTACGTAAAGTGACGATAACGTGATTCGAGTCCGCTGAGTGATTATTGCAAATAATAATGTGTGGTCACCGGGTATTACTATTCCAAAAAACTGGTTTTGGGATTACAGTTTAATATGTGAGCTTATATGATTATTGCCAAGATTTCCTCCACGAAGAAACCGAGCCACAGCTTTGTCTGAAAGATTTACATTTTCCCTAAAGTGTGTTTAAAAAAAAAAAAAAAAAAGTGAGTACAAGCCCTGGAGGAGCGAGAAGGAGAAATTTAATAACACAATAAAAGTCTATCAATCACTCCAGGCTTTTCAAGGAGACTATCAATAATACTAAGCTGTTTTTTTTTTTTTTTTTTTTTTTTTTAGCACGGTACTTTAAATGTCAGTCAGTGTGTGTGTGTAAACACCTGTTTCCACATCTGTCTCGTCTGTTCATTTCACCTTCCTTTACTTCAAAGCTGAGACACATTTCAGTTCCATCAAAAGAATGTTTTAACTGCACCCAAACGCTGATTTCCACGTTTATATTGAAGTTTCTCCAAAGTATTGGCTCAAATTCGTCCATAAAATCTGATATAATGTTTCCTCATTAACGCAGTAACGAATGAGCCCGTTTCAGTTTCAAGTTTGTGCCAAACTGTGGGAGTTCCTGATGCCTTTGAATTCCTTTTTCATTGACCTACATGTCGAGCTCTAGAGACGATCGAGCGATCAGCGATTCAACAGTTTTCGAGGGATCAGACTGAACGGGCGGCTAGCGGAAGGTCCGCGCAGTCGACTTTCACAGTGAACGCCGCAGACGCAGCTGCCAGCGATAATAAATCCAATTTACAATGTAAACACGGGCTCGGCTGGAAACGTTAACACGCTCGACGCAAACACGCCTCGATTTCTCCTTGACGACAAACACATGAAACACCTGGCACGAGGCGGCGCAAACCAAACGGCCCCGTTGCTTTTGGGGTTTAGGTAGTCATTTCCTGTTGGAGACGAGCAAGAATAACACGACTTCCATCGGAGTCTCGGCTAAAGAGCAGCGAAAAGTCTCGGACCCCCGAGAGAAACAATACGGAGGAGGGATGACATCTGGCTCTGAATGCTTTTCCTTTTTGTTGTCAACACGTTAAACCGAAGCCAGAATGTGCTCAGGATTTGTCACAATCCCACTGTGGAAGCCTATTTCTTTTCTTTTCTTTTTTTTTTCAACAGGATGTTTTGTTCATCGCAGAGTTTCGTAATTGATGCTTAATGGATACGGTTGAGTGGTCGCATTCTGTTTCTGTGTGTGTGTTTTCACTCAATGTCACTCTGAAGAGCTTAAATCATCATCTTTTCCTCAATGGATATAAACTCTGCACAAATGTTTAAAAGAATAAAGTTTTGGTGGGATATTTCGTTTGACCGAAATAAATCTGCAGCATCAGAAAGCCTGTTTCTTTCAGTCGTAAACGGCCACGTTTGTTGGGAATATGAATTTGTGGGATAAGCTACACTGCTGTTGAAATCATGAAAAAAATATTTTAATGAACTTTTCTTTGCTGATGACTCCTGTTTGGAGAAAGTCTGAAGAAACAAGTTGGCAACGATCATTTATTATTTAAAAAAAAAAAAGAAACAGGCTCAAAGTGCTTGTCCTAACAAGCCTCCTTGAAATGAAAGTTTCAGGATTGTCTTTTCCTCCCAAAAGAGCCTGTTTGCAGGGTTTTTGGTCAGAACAGTTTATTGCTTCATTAGCGAGCTGGTCGCTTTGTGTTACACATCACACAGTGAATGTGAAGGTTGAGAAGGACCTGATGTGATGACCCCATAAAGTTTTCTTCTTTGCTTATTGAATTCATGGGAGAAAATCAAAACTCTGTCAGTGAGGTTTAGGCTTAAATGACATTTTTAAATGTGACTGATGAGAAATTTAAACGGATGTAATTTCATAAAAGATGATGCTTTTCTCTGCAGTCCGGTTCAAAATGACCTGAGCCCTGTGTTGGTCTGTGACTCTGTGGGTGGTTGAGGATCCCTGGCTAAGATGACTGTGTAGTTAACTCTTTATGGGACAACTCCCTGCTTTTTATTGTTTCTTTAAAACCAACCACGAAACACAAAATTTTTCTGATAAAATTTTTTTTTTTTTTTTTCCAGAACTATGTTCAGATCAGGATGGAGAAGTTTTTTGAAGACATCCAGTGAGAATTAAACCCTATTCAGAATTTTTTTAAACCAGGTTTGTCAATGATTTTAGTTCAGTTTCATCGTTAGTGGGCTGAACTGATAAAATAACCTTTGAATTTAAACTTTAAAGTTTTTGTTGTAGTTGTGGTGCAGAGCTTACATGATGAAAATGACTATATTTTCATAAAAATCAAACAATTACACCCAGAAATACTATAAAATGGCATATAACATCGTTTTCATGAAATGCAAATAACGTGAGTGCTGTAATGATGGACGTCTGTTGGTCGTGTCTCACCATCTTGTACTCCTTCCACGTCCTCTGGAAGTCCACGCTGCCGTCCTCCCTGCGCTGGATGAACGTCCATCCCCCGCCGGCCGTCTCCATGTTGCAGTACACCTACGCATTAGAACAAAAACGATGAGGAGGGAGCGTGGGAAAAAGACACATGTCCGAAGGTAACGAAAAAACACTGATCACACCCCTAATGTCTTTACATATTCAGAGGAATGTTATTTAACTTCTGAGTTAATGAATTCAACATTCTATGTGACTCTCAGCGGCATGAGCGAACAATGAAGGGTCGTTATTTGGTTTCAGACACTCCTTTTCCCGGCTTTCATGATGAATCATCTCTGGGAATGCGACGTATCTGCCTTCTCCTCCAACCTAATCAGCATCTCCTTATCCCTCAGCGACTCCCCGGAGACGTTCCTGGTTTGTTCCTGGATCAAAGCGGCGGTCTGGACCCGGACGCATACCAGCAGACACCTGGGTGTAATGTGGCCCTTAACCTTGGACCTCACTGTGTGTAAGCTGATAATGCAGCCGCGGCGCTCTATCTGCAGCATTGTTTTGAGGAGGGGACCCCGGGGTGGAGCCCAGAGGGTCCCTCACCTCGGCCGGCCCACGCAGCTGAACACACATGACCACGGCCTGGGTGTGATTAGAGAAGCAGCCCTGACAGGACCCTCATCCCCGACACCGCCTCATCACTCATACCATAATGCACAGAGAAGGCCTGCATACACAGACACATACACACAAACACTTTACATCACACTTTCAACCTCAGCCAAGCATAAAGAGACTTTAGCCAGAAGATCTTCTAAATCAGCAAGCAGGAACCGCTCTCCCATGTCAATCACCGAACGGCTGCACAGAAGCTTCAGTGCTGCTGAAGAACATGTAAAAATGTTCTTCTGGAAAAAGGAAAAGTATGTAAATAAGTCCAGACCTTGTGTAATATCCACCACATGTGGGCATTGTGTCATCTCATTACAGCTCCGAAATGATGAGTCTTAGATGTCTTATTTACTTTTTTTCACATTCCCTACAATCATTTTGCACTTTCATCTCATCCTGCTGCTGTTGTTAGTCATGCACACAATATAATTGTGCATATCTACAAGTGAATGTTTAGTGTTATGCTCTCTGTCTTATAAATAAAGAAATCTAAATCAGTGTGATTAAACTCAGATCAAATTGGAATAACGTCAAGTAAACACGTCTATCTGGATACTGTTGGAGATTATGAGTACTGGTTTTAACTTCACGTAGTGTTTCGTAATGAAATCGAAGTTGTTCAACTAAGTCCATGAGAAACTTCTGTCCCGTTTACCTGACAACACCAAATTTTTGTTTTGTTTTTGGAGATCTGTTTACACGACAACGCGGCTCGAAGCCTCTGAAAACACTACTTTTTGAGAACAGCTCACATGGGGGAATTTTTTTGGAAAATGCTCTGATGCTCCATGGAAACGGAGAAAACAGTGCAACTTGGTCGTCTGTCTCTAAAAATGTCCGTGCACTCCCATTGTTAATGTTTATAGTGTATTGTTCCCTGCTGCGTGTGTGTGTGGTTTCATCACAAAAGCAAACAACAGCACCCACTTGTAGCCCCAACATTTTAATTGCACTGTTTTAACTTCTCTGCTATCTCTGTGTAAACGGACATTTTTTTTCAAATGTTACCATGTAAATGTGAAGCTTTTCTGGAACAAAAATGCAAAAACGTTGCATTTTTGTCAGAGTCCGTTCAATCTGATCACGTTATTCAGAGTTTATAAGTGAAAGGATTGATTTTAAAATGTGACTTTGATTGTTTCAGCAGTCAAAGGTAAATATTCCTTCAATGGGGAAAAGAGAAACCCACTTTTAAAAACCTTCTTCCGGCCTCCTAACTTGACAAATCATCACTCCCATCAGTCATATAGACCTGCGGTATAGATGTTAACACACCCACTCACTCAACTGTCGCCATCCCGATCAGCCCTGTGTTGTTTCACGCTTCACCTCCCAGCTAAACCCCCTCCGCGCTGCCAAAAAGTATTTTGAGGATTTAATAATGCCGCAGCAGTGAGGACTCATCATTGGCACTCGTCAGCGGCCCGTGTCCTGCGGTGGCTTCGCTCAGCTCGTCGCTCCTGTGGCGAGAGCCGAGCTTCACTCCAACCCAAAGAAACCTGGCGAAACGTGTAAATCCACTATGTAAGCACTTCTCAGAAGCAATGAAAACTGAGATGTTTTCACAGTACGGAGGCCCGGCGGGCCACGCGGCGTCATCACTCCCCACCTTTTTGGTCTCCTGCAGGTTGATCTGGATGGTGTAGATGCCGTTCTTGTGGAAGCCCGCCTGGAACAGGTCAGCACAGTCCCGGAACTTGGTCTCACCCTCCGCGACCTTCGTGCTGTTGGGAACCACTGTGGATACACAAGACGTGGAGGCGGTTACTGTGTTACAAACGTCAAATTAAAAACGCGCCAATGACACTGAAGCCTTTTAATCTGAGAGCGCTACAGTACTACTTTCAGGGAAACAATGTTGCTCACACCTCTGCCCGATAAGGAGACAGACACTCGTGTTTCACTGTGAAGTTTGGAAAGAGCCTGCAGTCAGATTAGATTATCATAGGAGGAAGATTAAACTCAAAAGTGACTATCAAGCAAACCAGTTACTCTGATATAGCTTTTATTAATGATTTGGATTTGTAGATGTTTAGGGTTGTCTCTTAGTTTTTTGTCTTTGTACCATGTTATCATCCTAGATATTAAAATATCTATATCAAGCTGTTAATCCTCAGTGACAGTGGGCACTCACAGTGTGAAATATCAAGAGTGTAATGAGCTGAACGGATGGCGGGATTAATCCTCCCTCGGGTCGCCATCCATCCATCCATCCATCCATCCATCCATTCATCCATCCATCTATCCATCCATCACCTCTACACAATCACAATATATTGCTGCACACCAAGAGGTACTTTTTCTTTTTTTTTTTTAGGAAAACAGGAAACAGTGCAGCTCCGTGCTTTGATTTTATGACTTTTCACTCTCACTCATTTTATCCGATATCTTCTGACTTTCCCCCGCCACCATCACAGACCTGAAAACTTGTATGCTAACAATCTCAAAGCAGCACCAACTAAAGAGCTGCGTCGTCGCAGTGTGTTCATGATGAGTGTGTTCAGCTGTGTGCATCGAGGAGAGATTATTGTACATTTGTCACGGTCGATTCTGAGTCTGGAAATACCAAACCACAACCATCCAAAATATATTATGCTCCATCTCACTGACTAATCTTATTAAAGGCCTTTTCTCTAGCAGTAGATGTGAAGGTCTTCCTCACCTGACTTCAGATGGGAGGCGTCTCTATGAAGTACTAAAAAGAGCTCACAGTTTGGTTTTAAAAGGTCAAAGTCTGAAGCACTGAAATTATACTTTTGTGTGAATCATAAAATGTCTGCTATCGTATGCATCACATAGTGAAAACCAAACCAAAGTGCCAACTTTCCTCTTTGTGTTCCAACTTTGGCCCAAAAAAATCTTCTCCACAAGCTTCAACACAGAGTTCTTACTCTGCATCCACTTCTTCAACAAAATGCACACAAAAAAAAAAAAGCATCACAAAACACTACTTTTTGAAATCTGACATGATTAACATACATCAGGCCTCTGGCCTGAATCAATCCTAAAATGGATTCTGTATATTTAATACATATTGATCGGCACATAGCTTTGACCTGAAATGTGCCAAGCAACAACTAAACATTGAACTTTCTAAACTCCACCATTCTCCAACATCCACTACGTGTTGCCGTCCTAAAATCACCGCACACTTTATCTAAACTATTAAACTAAAGTCGCGGCCAGAGGGCAAGCCAGTGAAAGTTTGCAGCATCTTCACATGTGACTTCAGTGTTCGTGGTTCCTTGTGTTCCCAGAGTTTGAGACGATGCATTTCATATTTGAACAGACTGTCAAAACATGAGGCAAAAAAAGTTGGGATTCTTCCTGACAAGATGTCCAAACTCAGGTGCAGAGTGTTTTGGGCTCTCGTGATTCAAAACAAGGATCAAGGAAAGACTTTTGTGATATGAGACATTCAAATGGATAACTTCGATAAATGTCATCCTTTGGCAAGACCTTTCAATGCTGCTATCACCGGTGGTGTGTGAACATAAATGGACTTTCAGTGAAGCTCCTTCTGCCACTGCTTTAAATTCAATGAAATTCCAAAATTCAATCCAATGAAAAGATTTTTTTTTTTTTTTTTTTTTTATAGTGCCAAAAGAAACAGTCATCTTGAGGCACTTCAACAGAGAAAAACCCAACAGTTTCACATGAGAAGAAGAGACGGTGAAAAATAAAAACTTCTTTTTAACAGGAGGGACCCTACAGAACCAGACTCAGAGGTGGAGAAACCTGCAGCCTCTATTGGGAGCAATATAATGTTCAGTGTCTTGCTCAAGGACACTTTGTATGTAACCTTGCATGTAGAAGACAAGCAAATCTACCGAGGAATGAAGCTCCTGTGAGAATGAGTGGATGTAACAGATCACTCAAAGTGCGTTGAGACGACTGAAGCGGCAAAAATAGAAGTAAAGTACTTTCCCACCGTGTTTGATGAAGTCACAAAAAGGTGGCAGATTCAAAATTATTCGTAACAAAACACATGTAGCAGTAGAGAATATACAATTCCTGTGAGGGGAAAATGATTGGCCGGCTCTCACTCGCCAGATAAAAAATGAGCACCACTAACTCATTTGCAAAGTGGTTTGTTGACTTGGGGATTTCACACTCTGAAAGGAGGCCTTCGACTCTGACAGACCAGCTGCATCCATTTCCATCTGCACATAATTATGGCGGCACTATTTTGAAACCAAGCAAGGGGCTAAGGACAAAATACTACAAGCTATAAATTTCAAGTTCCTGTTATAACAAGTGGTTTGTATTTACCTTCCGAGCTCTTGTTATACTGATGGAAATTCCTTCCGATTTGCTCTCTTCTTACCCCCCACCCCCCGCTCGTCTCTCACACCCTTTCTGCTCTCGGTTTCCACATCGTTGTTTTTATTGTTGGGACTGTTGAGTCAAAGAAGATGTTGAGAAAAGTGAAGTGCGTCAGCCGTTCGTCTCGCCCTTCGCTTCGGTCGCCCGCCTCCCCGCCGCCCGAGCACAGCGCTCACTCTTCTGGGCGGACTCTCCCCCCATTTTGACAAAGTATTGAGTGTCAGTGACAAGAATCTCCTGCTGCGACGGGTTGACAGGCGCGACCTTGGCTGTCCGGACTTTAATGCAACAAAGGGCGGCCCCCGTCAGACGGTAATTTACCCCAAGCTGGCAGCCAGCAGGGGCATTTTAAAGGAGGGGAGGATCGCTGTCAGAGGGGAACTGTCTGCTATTCAATCTTTAACAGAGTGGATAATTATTCCACAATTGCCTTTGAGGGCTCCCTTGGTAGACAATGGGCTTTTTTTCCCCGCTCCAGCGTACGAGCGGCTCCCTTGAACAGCTCGCTGCCCAGTTCTACAAATATTATTTATGTCCCAATATTTATTTACAGAAAACTATTTTGTGGTTCATCGGGGAGTTGTATTCAGTAGGGGGTTCATGTGAAAAGACCAGCAGGGCCTGGGTGTTTGCATAAATCAGAACTCTTGCCAAATGAGCCCAAATACAAGAAGCAAGGAGAATGGATAAATGGGACTTACATAGACATCATTGCTCCCGAGTGACCACAATCAGTCCGCTGAGTGCCACTGACAGTTAAAGTGATTGCCTATGAGATTTAATATGGAAGAAAACTCTGAGACGTTTCACCATTTTATCCTCAAACTAAGATCAACATGTTCATTTTGAGTGTTTCACTGTTTCAAACTGAGGATGTTTTAAAAGCTTCTGTCTTCACAGTCTCATAATCAGTTTCTGCTTTCATATGTTTTATAGTTTATGCGTGTGGGACACAAAGTGGCAGAATGTCCAAAATGTGGCAAGTGGGTTGACGAGACCAGGCTACTAGAAACATAGAGTTTGGTAGTTACTGTGGTTGGTTTTAGAGTTTTGTTTGGAACATGTAAAAAATTTTATATCCACTATGCATCAGAGTAACTATAAATGAATTCATTTAGTGGATTTTCACTGCACACAGGCACCACAGCTGTGTTAACTAGTTCTTCTGCACATGCTCACTAGATGGACAATAAAACAATGTTTCCTCCGTCGTGTCATGACTCCCAGTCCATATTCTCCTCAGACAATCCAACTTGGTCGTCTGTCCACTAGAATGTCCATGTTCTCCTGCTGTTAATGTTTATAGCGTATTGTTCTCTTGTGTCTGCAAACGTGAAACTTTTCTGAAAGGAAAATGCAAAAAAAACATATGTTTTCACTATAAAGTTGTGTAAACGGGGCCTTATTATAGAATATTTGGTAAATCTTAAAGCTGATCGGTTTTGCCTTTGCAATGTATGAAAAAGTTAGTTTTATAAAAAGTGAGGTGGTAACTCTATTTTTTAGGGATGCATTAAGGTAGTTTTGCACCAAATATCATACTCATCTTTAAAGCCACTGAAGCAAAAAAGAAATACTTATAACATCGTGTCCAGGCAGAGCACACAGCAAACACCATTGTGTTAAGGCTTCGCATGGGCCCTTAAAGTAATTACAGTCCATCAGACTCTGAATTAACTGCAGTAAAAATGATGAATATCTTTCATTTAGGTGGATAATAGAACAACTGTAAAACCAAATCATAGCTAGCAGCAAGAATTTTTTACAAGGTGCTCCAAAGCGGAGGTCAATTACTGTTCATAAAAGTGTGTGTGGCTCATTGCACACTGATGAGGTTTGTTTAATCGCTGCAAGCCAAACAAGAGGTAAACAGCAGTGCCGGGCCACATGAGAATGTCTGGTTCTGCAGCAGAAAGGCGCAGTGGATTCACACATTTTCGATAAAACTGTCTGTCAAAGCAGAGAAGAAATATATTTATTGAGCGTTAAAATTCCCTTCTTTATAAATATCCATCACCTTCCCCAAAGCAAAGTCAGAGCTGATTTCAGTCCGTGCTTCAGAGGAAATGCTCAGGCTCAGCTTTCAAAACAGAGCTCAGCACAAGTGGACGCCACTTGATGGCACGAAAAGCGAGTCCCTTCGCTGAAATTATAAACAGTAATCCGTTATTCAAACAAACAAAAGTCCTCCCCTGAACATTAATTGGAAAAAAAAATGGAGTTCCTCGGCTTCCTCGCTATAAATAAAAACAGGAGCAGTGCGTCAGATGACCAGCCAGAGCTACCTACTCCTTCACCTCCTCGGGACAGGGCTTCCCTCAGGAGCTATAACAGTTTGACTTATTCGGTCTGGGGTGAGGAAAGGGGGAGACCTTTGACCTGCACGCCCGCCTCAACCTTCAACACCACCATGGAAGAGGAAAGGACCAACCACAGAGCGGCAGCCACGTTCCTGCTCTATCTCCTCTCGTTAGAGCAGCCAGCAATCACGGACTGGGGGATGGGTGGAGGAAGCCGGGTTCTACTCACCTTACTGACACTAAAAATATCAGCCGCTGTGACAAAATATGGACTACAAAAGATACCATTTAGTCAGAGATTAATCACAGGAAAATATGAAGACTCAAATAAATCTCAGCATGATGAAGGCAGTGAGGCAGAGACATTCTCAGAAGACTTCTGGTAATACCACAAATCAAAAGTAAACAAATATGCAAAACGTGGCCGCCCGTGACCTTCATGGCACGGTACATTAAAATCACAAAAGGCCGCAGCGTGATAAACACAGAGCATGTGTTAATCATGCGCGGCAGTTATCCACTCATGACTCCCGACATCCTTTCATGCCCTCGTTGTTTCCTGTCTGATGGGAAAACCTCAAGAAGCGCTGTGGGGTCTCGAGGCGTCTCTGCAGGAAATCCACAAATGGTAATGAGGTTGCAAACAATCCCCTGACACACAAATTCATGTCAAATCTCCTGTGACCAATGGGATTTGGAGTCAAATGTGAGGATCAAGCGGGGGTTGGTGTTTGAATGTCCGAGAAAAGGGGTAAATGAGTTCACTGCATTTGACCGGACAAGAAGGTTGAATTGCTGTCGGGTCAATCGTAGGGGCAAAAAGGAAATCCCTCTTCTCGTATTAACAGGGAGGCACCCAGAGGAATGAAATAAGCTTATTACTTCATCAGTAGAGTTGTGTTCGGCGATTTCAGAGAAGCTGCATGGAGAGACTTTATAAAATTAAAGTGTGAAACGCGATTGTTGCAAAGAAGCGCGTCATGCTGCTTTATGAGAGGCACCAAACCCCGTTAACAGGAGCACATCGGGTTACAATAAGAACCGTGTTGCTTTATTCACGCTGCTCTCAGTGATGCCGAATTTATTAGCCGGTGCATCCCTGTGTCTCTCCGTATGGGGCAGGATGAGCGGTTTCCACGTGAGTGCACAAAGATTGTAAAGTCGAAGCTGTTGTAGCTGTGACATCTGACCAGAGGAAGGAAGTTATCCAAAACAACTTGCCGTGTCCCAGTTCAAACCCACGCGGAGCCTGTCCACAAACGTTGCTTTGCATTTTGTGGTCTGGCAAAAGTTGATGTGGATCTTCTTGAGTTAGCGTCATCGCTCATGGAGGGGTGCATATCATTGAGACCAGCCAACAGGTGATTGACAAGTATTTTTCCATGGAGGATAAACATAACCTTTCCTCTCCTGGATGACCTGGCGCTAGTTGGATGGCTATGATTTGTGTTCGGGGTGCAAAGTTAAAAACCCTGCAGGAGTTCGGTCATGCCTTTGACGTTTGGAAGATGTATTTAGATATGGCGGTGCACCAAGCTCGACACCAGTGTTTGCATGCTAACAAGCTAGCGAAACAAAATGCTAACCTGCTGATTTTAGTTCAACAACTCACAGAAAGTGTAACTGAAGAAAAGACATTGTGAAATGAAGAGGAAAGAAATGGATACTTGCACAAGAATCTTGTCAGCGTCAGCAGGGCTGCCAGCTCTAATGCAACGAGTCTGGAACATTGGACTCTAAATTCGGGCCACAAATCATTCTCCTCTTGCTAAAGTGCAGTAATTAACCATCAATCCACTGATCCGTATTCTATAGTGCTTCATTCAGTTCAAAGTAGCAGTGGGTTGGAGCCAGTCCAAGCTAACTATCGGTGAAATCAAGTTACTCCCTGACCAGGTCATTAGGCCATGATAGAACAAACACTGACAGACAAAGAGGCAATCAAACATACTACAGTCACCTATTAACCTCAAACGCATGTTTTTGGACAGTAGAAAGAAATCAAAATACCTTGAGAAACGGCAGAGCATGCTAACATCTCTGATGTTAAGATTGAAATCTTTTTCAAAACATTGCATAGGAAAATGCAAAAACTTTTCTGAAACAAGTATACATTTTCACTTGAAATGTTGTTGTGGGTCTGAATTTACAGCATTTCACATTCATAATATAGATTTTTTTTTACGAATAATGAAAATCCTTCAACAAACATTTTACAACTTCTTTTGCACTAATAGAAACCTTTTGATAGTTCTTCCATATGAATTGCTTGCTCGTGATTCAAATGCTTGATTTGACATTGTAGACTGCTTTATTTGTCTTTGCTGCATGTGTGTGATTTAAATGAAAATACAAATCACAAATCTGAAGTTCACAGCCCCTGTTACCAGCTATGATATTATATATGAAGTAAATGGAGGAAATCGTAGCATATCACTGTGATTCAACATCTGTGAGCCTTAAATATTTGCTAAAACATATAGAAACAATCCGTTTTATACAAAAAAAGTAACATCATTGTGGAGTTAGAGCTAATCACATCTCCATTCATCCAACACTTGCTGGACCTCGAGACAGATCAGCTAACTGTGCAGAGACTCAACCTTTCAAAATGCTATTTCTGAAATATCACATTGCAGCCAACCCATTCAGCGGAACCAGAAACTGAAATGAGGTGAGAAAAAGGCCATGCATTTGGGAAGTTATTCTTCATGTGCGGGTTGTCTTTCGTGTCCTGGCTCTCTGTCTCAGTTCAAAGCACAGATTTGAATGTGTCATCGTCGAAAGCAATGGTTCCCAATCGGGGGTCTGATGGTGAACCAGATCTCTGTCACTGTTGGAATCACATTTTTTTTGTTTTCTTGGCTTCATTGTCAAGTTTTGGGACAGCAGACATTGGAAAGAGATTTTTCCTCATCTTTTGGCTGCTCCTGTCCTGATCTCCACGCTAAATCATCTAACTCCAATCCTCGCCATCTTCTCTGTGGACACACCAACCATCTCCATGTCTACCTTCACTACATCTATCATCTATCCCTGAGGTCCTCCTCTTCCTTTTCTGCCCGGCAACATCTCCAACATCTTTGACCAATATATTCAATCTCTTCAGTCCACAATATATTGACCTGAAACGTCTCGAGCTTTTCTTCATGTCTGTGCATTGAACTCAACCTTGAGGGAGCTGGTGGGAAACAACAGCTTTACTCAAGGAGCCACAACGGTGGACCTGAACCAGTCTGATCAAAACTCCTCCTCTCTAACTCCGATGTCACTAGTGCCTTCACTAAACCTTTGACCTCTCATCTGTTCATATTCAACACCTTCCATTCATTTCTGTCTCTAATTACCTCAGCAGTGGTCATAAAGTTATGGCTGATCAATGAGTGCATCGTTGATGCCTGTCTTGAGGGAGAGCTCCAGGATGGAAAGTTTTGGAGTAACATTTGAAATTTTACTGATTAGTTCAGAACTGAGCTGCTGACTTTGAACTTTTCCCAACAGTTTTACACAACGATCAGCGGTTTCTTTTTGTCTTCTATTATTCTGTCAGTCTTCATCTTTCAGACAACACAACTGCCAGAAAATGCTCTTGCTCCATTGCGTAGAGTGGAGCTTTTCTATGTGGTGGGTGGGTCTTCCCTGGAGGGGGGGGGGGGGG